>CAUYLG010019426.1:0-40668 GCA_963573385.1 Cacajao melanocephalus | reverse complement strand
TTCTTCCTGGTTTAGGCTTGGGAGGAGGAAAGTGTCCAGGAATGTATCCATTTCTTCCACGTTTACTATTTTATGTGCATAGAGTTATTTGTAATAATCTCTGATGATGTTTTGAATTTCTGTGGAATCTGTGGTGATATCCCCGTTCTCTTTTTTTATTGCATCTAGCTGGTTATTCTCTCTTTTCTTTTTTATTAATCTGGCTAGTGGTCTGTCTATTTTGTTGATCATTTCGAAAAACCAGCTCTCCACCACCAGAGGGGTCCCTGTATTCTCGGCTCTCACATCACTGCTGCCAGGGCCACTGCCTCCTCTGTGCTCCACTTGCTCCTTAACTTTGCTACTCTGTTCTCTCTTCCATTAAAAAGTTCTTAAAATCTCCCATGAAGGCAGCTAACCCTTTTTCTATTTCTCAAGGTGCGTGTGTCTAGGAAAAGACGAGTAATTCTCTTCCCTGTCGAGGCTTCCCCCAAGTGGATGGCTGAAGAAAGGCAGTTCATTCATCCTGATAGAACTACTGAAGCTACAGCAATGAGGTGAGCCCTCTTATTCCCTTTCCGTCAGTGTGTTCTGGGGACGCTAAAGCCCCATGTAAGAGGTGTGCACCTGAACAAGCAAATCCACGTGCATCATCACAAGGTCATTTTCTATGCTGCACAAATTCCCCAGCCTCCCAGCAACAGGAAAACTCCTCATTAATGAGGCTCTTAAACTCCCAGGGGGCATAGAGAAACTGCCTTGAAGGCATTCACTGGTGACCTTACTTGCATTTTCCCCAGGGAAGGCAGCTTTCTTTGGGTCCAAGATAAGATTTTCCTAAAATCCTGAGCTGTTATAGAGTCCCAGGTTCTACATATACACATTTTATTTTGAAGTTTAGAAACTACAAGTACATTAAAAAATTAGTTGGAGGAAACGTATTTAAATGGTCATACCAATTGTTAAAGTGGTGAAATAATCGATGACTTATTTCTTGAAATCTTTATTTTCCAATTTTTTATGTTTACTTTTTCAACCTAAAAACATAGAGGGCAAATAACATAAGAATGTCTCAAGATCCTCTCAATAGATCAAAACTCCCTATAAAATCCAAAATATTTCTTCTATTTGATTTTTATTTCATTTTCCCCAATTTCTGTCTCTCTCCTCTCTGGTGAGAATATTTAACTGTGGTCTCATCCATCTATCTATGCATCCATCCATCTACCCATCCATCCATGCTTCCTCTTTCCATTCCTGCCTTAGACGAGCCAAGTAGGGAAGCCACGAGCTGCCTTTGAAAAAAAAAGAAAGAAAGAAAGAAACATTCAGCAGCAGCCACAGACACTAATGTGAGAAGCTGGAGAAGGTGTCGTTTTTCACTCAAACTGACATTTAAGCTGTTTCATAAATATGAAATCAAACTTGAGGGTCCAGATGGGCCGCCGCCCCCTCTGCCTTTTGCTGGAATGACATGCTATTTACCAGCCTTACAAAGGGGGACTGAGGAATGAAACTTTCAGATGATGAGTCACTGAGGAAAATGATTGATGAGTGATGAATGAACTAGTGATGTTTTTCATACAAGAATCAGGAGAGAGTTTCTGCCCGATGGACAGTGATCACCGACGCGTAGTGTAACCACAGTCGGACTGTGACAAGGAGCAAGGTGGACACATTTCCCAGGTGCTGCACAGAGTAGAGAGCACAAGTCACAGCTTGTCACTCACTCACACATACATGGAGTCATTTCCAACAGGGTCACTTTTATTCCGGGTGATTCCATACCAGCAGTTGTCCCATATCATATATGCATCATAAAAAGAGTATCACATGAAGCCAAATATAAATTTTGAGTTTTGGTGACACAGGCACCTGTCAGGATCTTCAAATCCTGGAATGTTTATGACTGCACTATCCTGCCAAGTGCTTCCTAGAGCACTGTTATGGAGGTAAACATTGCAGAATCTTGTCTGCCTCTCCAGAGCCCTGTGGAGCTGGAAGGGATGAGGAAGGCAAGGAATTTTGGAGGCTTCACAGCCACTTCTGCAACATCAAGCCATGCCCTAGAAAGATACCTCCTATTGCTATGCTGCAAAGCTACAATATGCTCCCAATTTAGGGAGATGGAATGTGGTTCTCCATCATTCTGGAGGACTCTCAGGGGTGTCTTGGCATTAGTCTCTGATTCTTCCTTGCAACTCAGGAGTTTTACTTTTCTGAAGAACAAACAAAGAGACAGCTTGGCTTATTTTATAGCTATTGCTGTAAACCAAGGAAATTACTTTTAATCCCATTTCAATTACAGAAGGAAAATTTTGATGATGTCCATAAGCTTATATTTTCTTCATCATTTGAAAGATAAGAACTTGAGATGGAGCAGGGCACTTTCTTCAGTGATTTGCAGGCATTGGCTGTAAGCTGGACCCATACATTCTCATGATTGGGCAGAACAGATTTTTTGTAACAGGACAGATTCCAGCTCCAGCTTGTTTGCCCTAATTCTTTGGAACCACCACCTTTGTATATACCTGAGCATCCAGATGAGGAGAGCTTTTGTTATATTTCAACAGAGTGAGGTTCATGACCAGCAATATCAGAGCTGTTCTACCTCCTTCTTTCAAGTGAATTTTTGCTAAATACAGTCCTCCAGACAGACAATTAAGGTTAGCACAATGTTAAGAGAGAAAAAAACTCCCTCCCTCTGATTGTCCCCAGACCGATGATACTACAATTCTTACCAAGGAAGCATTGATGTCTCTCCTGCTCTGACTCTGGATTGTCCCACCTCTTGCCACCTGATGTGATCAGGTACAAGATCCAAACTTTGCACTTACCTCTGAGCTCACGTGTGTTTACAAACAAGGTTGGTGGGAGAAGGCGTAGCTGCTGAATCACTAGAAGAAGGATTACGAGAACCTGCAGTGAGAATCTATTCCAGTGGAATAAGGAGGAAAGAGAAGGAAGTGCAGAAGTGAGTGATAGGATTTTCTGGCCTAGGCTGTGGCAGGCTTTGTCTCCCTCTCTTAGAGGCTTCAGTTATCAGTGGGTCAATGGCATGCTGGCACATAGCATTTCTTTCTTTTGGTCGATTCCAGTGAAGAAATACGTTTCCTACCACTAGATAGAGGATAGATAGATAGACAAGATAGGGATATATTTTAAAAGTTGAATCAGAAGATCTTTGTTATTTGACTTGATTTGATTACGGTTTATACAACTTCAGTTTCCTAGATTAAAATTTTCCTTAAACAGGCCACTGGATTTCTGGCCTGTTAGATTTACAAATTCCAAAAACACTGTCTTATCCTTACATGCAGAAACCTGCAGCCGTGGACTAGAATGTCAGTAAGGCTCCATTACAAAGATGGGAAGATGCTGACTAATTCAGGCATATAGAATCAAATGTAAAGTTGATATAAAGTCAACACACCACTTAAAGAGAACTTGTTTCTCCTCTGTTATTCAGATCCTAATAATTTCATTGAGACACTGGGTCGTATTACGGTAACTTCCTCACTGGAAGAGATTCAAAGGCTTACCAAAAGAAAGTTGTAACTCACTGGCAAATACTAAAATCTAGTTCAATTTAATTTTAAACATTTTCTAATCGAATACTGTGTGCTTACCCCTGCACTGGACACTGAATAGGGTTTTTTAATCTTTGTTTTTTTTTTCCTACATCGGTGCATCTATTTTATTATTAATAATTAAATGATAGTGAAAGTCAGTAAGTAATTAAGTTTTTTATTAGATCATTTTATAGAACAGTTTGGTGGAATTTTTTTTTTAAGTGAGTGTAGGGTAACAAGCAGGCTTCAGGGACAAGTTTACTATGATCATATTGAAGAAGATTAGAAAGTACTCTGATCACACCAGACACATCCCAATATAGAAGAATTAGCTGCAGTGCAGAGAGATCTAAAATCGAGTGCTTCCCCAGGTGGGTAGTAAGCATTCATGGAAGATGCCATAACTGACAACAGGTGGGAGCCAAGACAAGCAAATCACCTGAGGGAGATCCGGTGATTACAAATGTACCAGTGGGATCATTGAACAAAATGGCAGAGATTTTAGAATAAGGCTAAATGCAGAAGAGCTAATAGGCAGAATTGGGAAAATCTGAAGGCTAGAGACAGAGAACCTCAGCTGTAGGGCTGGTTTACAAGGTCTCTGGGGAATACAGAAAACAAACAAACAAACAAACAAAAAAACAAAAAAACCTAAGGTTTCAATTATAAGAAATTGGGAACAACAGGTATTCAAAATGAGGCATAAGATTTTGGAAAACAGGACAGGAACCTAGTCATCAACCTTGGGATCCAAAGTCAGGAAGTGCTCTCAGGAATAAGACAGTCTAATCTAGTAATCAAAGGGCACAAGGTTAGAGCCAGGCATGCAGAAGTAGCAACTAATATTTATGCACCATACTGCATAGTTTGGAAGTATTTTTACATTGTATGGGTTCCTGGGTAATCTATTAAATAAACTCATCTACTATGTGCCCGGAACTGTGGCAGGAAAGAAGAATTCAGAGATGACAAAGACATAGCCCCAACACTTAGAGGCGAATGGCTAAGTGGGAAGGACTGATAGGTAAACAGACAGAACAGAACACCATAATTCCTGAACATCATACATAGACCAATAAGAGAAGGGAGGCCATCCTGCCCTCTTTCATTTTGCTTCATCTTTGTAACTGACTGAAAAGCTCAGAAGTGACAGCCTCAGAGCTGACGATAATAACTTAGAATCATTTCACACACTAAAAACTGAGAATTAAAATTTCCATACAAGTGAACGTTTAATTTCTGTCCCACAGGGCTGAGCTTAGAGCAGGGGATCATTTTAAAATTCCATAGAATAGGCTCTGCCACGCAGAGCACCAGAGGACTGGGAGGTGGATGGGCTCTAATGAACCGCGATGTGAATTACTCTTGGGTAATGTAGAGCTCTGAGGAAAGACCTCATGCAAATTTTGGGTGATGAACTACATTTTTTAAAAAGATGGAAACTTCTACTTTGGTGAATGTGGGGTAATTAAGACAATGAAGACATGGGGGTTCAGGCAAAGGGATATCCTAGGATGTAGGGAACTTTAAATATTTTGAACCCAGTCCCCCTCCTCCCTGAGCCCTTCACCCAAATAGGGCTGTTGCTAAGACAACAGGATGCTAGCAGGCATATGCATGAGTCTGTTTCCTGCCTGCGGTTGCCTAGCAACAGGACTCAGCAGAGCCTGGGCTCTCGCTCTTTACACCTACCCTGCTCCATCCATTGCCTTGACTTGCCAGTTGCCTTCCCCATCCCTAAGGCAAAGCAGCAAGAAGCAGGAGAGCGCAAGAGGCTCAGCATCTGATCTTGTCAACAGCAGGAGAAAACCCTAGCCTGGCTTCACTCGGCTTAACCCCTACACTGTGAAGTTATAAAATGTAAACTGACCATTACGGCTGACTAGAAATGACATGATGATTCGACATTCTTAATATTTGAAATCCAGTTATGGAGTCCTATCCTGTAATCACCAAAGGGATATGATAAGGAAAATACTGAACCACTGAGGGAACATTAATAGAAATATTTCACCCTGGGAATGAGATAACGGGAAATGGAATATTTGGAGATAAAAGGAAGAAAGGGAAGGGGAGAAAAGAAATTAAGGAGAAAGAAATAAAGAATAGAAAAGAGCAGGAAAAAAAGGAAAGGCTTTTAACTCACAATAAATAATACCCCTTTGGAATTTGACAGTGTGCAAAGTGGAAAAATCTGCACTGTTATTTAGACTAGGATCTGTTGCCTAAAAGATAACAATAGAGCTTATTGAGGTTCTTTTAAATACAGGACATTACATTAAGGGCTTTACATAGATTATTTCCACCTTCACAATAACCCTGCGTGATAGAGCTTAGCAAAGTACACAGCTTGGATATACAGCTTGGACTCAGAAGAGTTAAGTGACTTGACCAAGGCCACACAGCTAGTAGCTGTGGCAAAGCTAACAAAAATTAATAGCATTCAAACCAAAGTTAGTCTGACTCAAAATCCACTCACTTTCTTAACATGTATTATGATAAATATCTGAGAAAATATGTGTAAAGCTTGTGAAGTCACACAAATTTGTTAAATTGGGGACCTTTTAAAGAAGCTATAAATATGCCTTATATAACATTAAACAAATGTTTTTTTTTTTCTTCAAAGCTTTAATGTAATAACGTATAAAAGAAAATCATCTTGCCAAGTGGGAAAGGAAAAGCTGGTCCTTAAGTGTTGAGTAAAAAAGCTTAGAGTCCTTTTGAAGAAGCTGTAGAAAGAAACTCCAGGGTTACTCACATTGAAAAGAAAGTTCGAATCTTGGAGATGTTTATGAAATTATGGGAAATTGTATATAGCAACAGATGTATGCAGAAAAGCAATTGCTCCAGGAAATCAAACATAAGAAAAATACAAGGTTCCTCTGAAATCTTGATGGCTTCTAATATGGAACTCCTTCCTGGCAGCCTCACAAAGCCCCAGTCAGTGAACACGTAGCAAAGTGCTCACAGCAGGGATGGATACATACATATTCAGTATCCCTTTCTCAGACCTCCATGCATACAGAAGAATATAGCATGCCAGTCTCATCATTTGAAAAGATGTGCCTAAGCTTGCCTGACCTAGGCTTAAACTAGTAATTTTATTAGATACATTTATTCCTCATTCTAAAGGGTGAGCTCAGGCATACTTAGAAAATCCTTTTGTCATATTCATTAATTCCCAAGGTAATGGGCCCCCTCTAAATACTAATAAAGATCAGGCAGACCCTACCTGACTGTTAGAGTCAAGATTCTGGTGTCCAGAGTGCACAAAATCAGGTTAACAGGTTAATGGCTTCATCCCTCCCCAAATTTAAAGCATTGTTATCATTATATCATATTACATATGACAGATATTCTCCAGAAATAACTTGTCTTTGCTTAAGGACCAGGGCCAAATACTTTCCTGTGAAGAGCATAAATCAGACTAGAAACATAAAGCAAGCATTCCAGCTTTTCTACACAAAGATATACAAAGTAACTGTTGCAGAGCTCTAAATAATTAAGATATAATTCATGAAGTAATGCCCACAATGTGTAAAAACACAACGAGTAAAGACTACTGTCCCACAATATCTATTCGATCTTTCTTGTATAGCCATAGAGTTTTAACTACACACATGGCCACTCACTCTATAGTCTGGCCAATAAGAGTTAAGTGAAATTGTCATGCGGCAGTTTTTGTAACTCTTTAAGATCAGCCATCGTACAAACTTTGCCCCTCTTCTTTTGTTTTTTCCTTTTCCCCACCTACTGCAATGTAGAAGATGTCATCTTAGATTATAAGAGAGAGAGCCACAACTTGAAGTGACAGAGTATGGAGCCTAAAGGAGCTCAGGTCCCTGAGACACAGTGGAACAAAGCCACTGTACCACCTCAGGACTCTGTACAGCCCTGCTTTACAGGTAGATAGACAGAAGAGAAGTAAGCTTCTATCTTTTTTAATTGTACTTTAGGTTCTGGGGTGCATGTGCAGATCATGCAGGATTGTTGCATAGGTACATACATGGCAAGGTGGTTTGCTGCCTCCATCCCCCCATCACCTATACCTGGCATTTCTCCCCATGTTATCCCTCCACCCCTCACTGTCCCTCCCCAGATCCCCCCAACAGACTCCAGTGTGTGATGCTCACCTCCCTGTGTCCACGTGTTCTCATTGCTCAACCCCTGCCTGTGAGTGAGAACATGCTGGGTTTGATTTTCTGTTCTTGTGTCAGTTTGCTGAGAATGATGGTTCTATCTTTTTAAAGATCCTATTTGTTGAATTGTATTGTTACTTACAGCCATATCCAACCTTAGGTAATATACAAAGACTATGCCATGGTTCTTGAAGCCTAATTGGCTATCTAGGCAAGTAAAATAATTTGAATTATGTATTAGTCTGTTCTTGCACTGCTATAAAGAAATACCTGAGATGGGTAATTTCTAAAGAAAAGAGGTTTAATTTGTTGGCATTTCTGCAGGCTATACAGGAAGCATGGAGCATCTCTTGGGCTTCTAGAAAAGCCTCAGAAAACTTACACTCATGGCAGAAAGCAAAGGGAGAGCTGGCATTTCACATGGCCAGGAGCAGGAGGAAGAGAGAGGTTGGGAAGTGCTACACAGTTGTAAACAAGAAGATCTCATGAGGACTCTATCTTGAGAACAGCACTGGGGGATGGTGCTAAACCATCAGAAATCACCCCCTTAATCCAATCACCTCCCAACAGGCCCCACCTCTAGCATTGGGCATTATATTTCAACATGAGATTTGGGTTGGGACACAGATCCAAACCAAATTAAATGATCTATAGCAGAAAAGAAATCCTGAATAGAAATGAGGATCTAAATAGCCTCAAGATAAGACTCTCATTTTTAACTGGTAATCTAAAGAAATCTTGCCATTTTCCTTAAGTATATGATTTTTTTTCATAGTATACAGAATAAGATATTCTCTTCAAAAAAAGAAGATATTTTATCCACAGGCAAAAACTTGTCTTTCAAGGTTTACTTGCTGCTCCCTAGATGAGAGAGCCCCATCAAATCCTCCTGAGCATATGCCCAAAATGCACGCCCAAGAGGTGCTGTTTCCAAGAAGTGACACCCAAGAGACAATGTCACCACAGCCCTTCTACTGATAAAGCAAACCTAGGGGTCACTGGCAAAATGCATCTAGTAAATTGAATGAATATAGTATATCACCTAATGTCTTTTCAAAGTTTTAAAGAAATGTGTATACTGACAATTCATAGGATCTACACCACTACTGTCTGATAGAAATATAATACTAGCCACAAATTCAAGCCACAGATGCCATTCTAAACTTTCTAATAACTACACTTTTAAAAAGCAAAAACAAAGAACTAAATATAATTTTAATAGTATATTTTACTTAACCCAATATATCAAAAATATAATACCTATTATATACTAATATAATCCATACAAAATACCAATGTGTTTGAAATTTTCTTTTTTCTTACAAAGCCTTCAAAACTCTGTATATATTTTACACACATAGTACATTTCAATTTAAGCTAGCCACACTTCAGCTAGATGTTCAGCAACCACCGTGGCTAGTGGCCACCATACTGAACAGTACCATCTGCACTATGCCATTTATTGTTTAGTAGAGTAATAACATCTCTGAATGCCTTGAGCCTCTAAAGTTTCACAAGCCCAACTAAGGCTCCTGCCTTCTTGTCACAATTGGATCTAATGATTAAAAGCGAAAGTGACTCTTTGTAAACAGCTACCAAAATGGTTATGTCATTATTACAACTCACAATCATTCAGATCTTACTGACGAAGAGGGTCTTCTCTTGTGCTAACGTTATGTCTACTGCTGCATTTAGCCCTATTCTGGTTCTGTCTTCTGCAGAGAAGAAACAGTGACCCATAACTCCCGCAAACTTTCCTTCCATGTTAGGAAGCAGAGAACTCTGGGGACATTCTCAGCTTATCAAGGTGCAGAGGTGGTGGAGATTTAGAAGAACCAAATCTAAGTCTCAAAGCGCTCAGACTCAGTTTCCTTCTGCCAGCTCACTCACAACTGCATCCATTTTCCAGCATAGTTCGAAAGCCACAGACACTGTGAAAGCTTTCCTTTAACCACAATGCTATAGTGAATGCAACTTCTGACTTTGGGGTCTATTTATGTTTTAGACCTCTAAAAGGAAGAATGTGAAGAAGCAGCGGAATGCCAAGAGAAAGCTGAAGGGGAGGTGGAAGGAAAAGCAGCAGCAGCAGCAGAAGAGCAAGAAGAGGAAGAAATGTCTACGTCCACAGAAGGGAGAGGCACCCGATTTGAAGGCTGACGTTTGGAACGTAAATCTGAGGAAAATTTGTACCTCGCTTTCCTGCCTGGTTGGAAATTCAAGTATCAGTGATATACTTATTTTGAGAGAAACTAAGAGTCCATGCATACCCAGTTAAGATGCAAATAAACCTAGGAAGTGAAATACCACAACTTCGAGTCTTACTATATTTACATTCATCAAACACAAGCAAATTGGTCAACTCAGCAGGCCCTAGAAAGACAAACACAGGTGTTGACAGGCACGATGGGAAAGATCTGGGAAACGGAAGCCTCAGGCCATCTAGGCATTGCTGTGATGACCCCGGAGACCTGGAGGAAGGGTCACCTGAAGCAAAGAGGATGCTGACAAAAGGACAGAGATTGCCAAACCACAACTCTTGCCACGGTCCAGGGCCAGCCCTGCCCAGCATCTCCACTGTTTACTATGACTTTGTGAGTTTGGGTTTTCCGTACTTACTTCTTCGAGATATAAAGAATGTGACGTGTCCCCAGCACTTCAGTTCTTACGTTTTATTAGGATCAGCTTGTCCTCTCTGGGCCTAGTAAACTTCTGGCCTTGCAGTTTATTTGGCCCAATCATAATGAAATAAACCACTAGTTTTTTGGACTTTTAAAATTCCACTAGACAGTCCATTGAAAGCCAGTGCTTGACAACAAAGCCCAGAAATTTATGAGTACCAGAAAAAGTGCAACGGTTAACAATTTTAAAAAATAAATAAATGTTTATCACTTTCATTATCAACTTGAATTCCGGTTCTTCCCTCTTTCTTCATCTTCTACTTTCCTTAACCTCATTCTTTGCTTTCTGATAGGGATACATAATTGTCTATAGGTTCATGGCTGTAGGGCACTGTTTCTCTAAGAAGGCAGGGTTGGGAGAGACACCCATGGACCTACCTGTGACAAAGAAAGGGCAGAAACCCCTGGCCAGCTACATTTCCAGAACCAAGCTCATAAGCTCATAAGAGGCTATTTATTCAGTCATTCAACACCATTAACTGAGTTGCTATTATGTGCCAAATCCTGTGCTCAAAGAATAGCAGTAATAGACATGAGAACACATAACTGTGTTGGGTGCCCTCATGGATATGTCCCCAAGGTAGTAAAGGGGGACAAAGGAAAATGTTGGTTCTGGAAATGTAGCTGGCCAGGGGTTTGTGTCCTTCCTTTATCACAGACCCAGGGCCTCTCTCCCAACACTGCCTTCTTGGAGAAACAATGCTTATCAGCCATGAACCTACAGATTGTTATGCTTCCCTATCAGAAAGCAAAAAAAAATGAGGATAAGGAAGGTAGAAGAGGAAGAAAGAGGGAAGAACCAGAATCCAAGCTTATTCTGCATCCCCTTTTCTAGTTATTCTCAAACAGTGAATATCCTAGAGGTAAAACAAGACAAATTTAGCTTTTTGGTGCCATGTCTTTTTCACTCAAGTGTCCTTGGAAACTGAGGCTCTGGTAGTGGCCTTTGGACCAATAGAAAGATACTGTACAACAGTAATGGTCTCACATGTACTTATTAAAGGAATAGGTCCTCTGTGTGCTATATCTGATTCAATTCTTTTCAGTGATTTTCAACTTCATTTCCAACACATAGTCTTGACTATGCGTAAGTAAGTAAAAAAAAAAAAAAACGGGGGAGAAAGGTACCAGTGCATTATAAAAAGCGCATTTCGGAATCCTAATGTCCACTTCCAGGTGCAGTCTTCTTGGGTAAACATGCAGTCTGTTTGCATTTAATTCTTCCACACAAGCCCTTCAAGAAAGTTAGCCAAATTGATAATCGATTCACATGATCTTTGCTCACTCATTTATTAAAACACACCAAACAGTTAATTCCCTTTTCTGTTGGGAGCTCTCACTGGTTCTACATGGCTTGAATGTAAAGCAGCCACTCAGGGCTCCAGCAAAATAGCAGAGCCATTATATGGTAAGAGTTTCAAACTGTTCAAAACAAGTCTTAGAAATTAAGGGCCTCAATGTCCCTTCAATAAAATTACTTTGGTGAATATTTATTGACCTGATAGCTGACAGATGTTAAAGAAGATCTAGGCTGTAATCCCAGTGCTTTGGAGGCTAAGTAGGGAGGATTACTTGAGGCCAAGTGTTTGAGACCAGCCTGAGCAAGATAGAAAGATCCCATTTCTGAAATTAAAAAAAAAAAAAAGTTAAATTAGTCAGACATGGTAGCTATTTGGGAGGTTAAGGTGGGAGAATCACTTGAACCCAAGAGCTCAAGGTTACCATGAACCATGATCACCCACTGTACTCCAGCCTGGACAACAGAACCAGACCCTGTTTTTTAAAAAAAAAAAATGGATTGATCAACTATAGATCTTGAAAGATCTCGAAAAGCTCCAATTTAGATGACTAATCCACTTTGTTTTTCCTACTTTTTCAACTTGAATAAAAGAAGAAAGAAGAGTTTTTGAATACCCTTCACTTCTCCAGCTATGGTATGAGCCCATAGATACACTGGCCAATACCTTACTAATACATTAATTTCCCACCAAGAGCTTCTATCACTAGACAGGGAGATAGATATCTAGTTGATCATTCATAGATAGATAGATAGATAGATAGATAGCTTTTAGATACAGATATAGATGATATGGATATAGATAGATAGTATCTTCCTCTTTAGCCTGGTCCAGAGGCTAATATCAGGGACACTAAGTAAATTGAGGCACTGGAAGGAAACCAATAGATTATAAGATTCTATAGGCCAATCCTTTCTTTTCACATATGAGGACTTTGGGCTTCAGTAATTATTTTCTGGCCACACTATGACTCTAACCCAAGTTTTTCAACTCGTAGGGTGATGATCCAATTCCTCTTGCCTATGAACCTAGATGGAGTAATGAAGACATACCCTAGAGCTTTTCTAAAAAGCTTGATTTAATTTTCCTACCTCACTGCAGTACGTGTGCTAAGTTTTTCCCTGACACTTAAGTTCTTTTATTTTATTATTTTATTTTTCACTCACTTGTTCATCGCACAATCATTGATGGAGATCCTATTGTATGCCATGCACTGTGGTAAGGCCTTAGGAACATCAAAAATAAATTAATACTTTTCAGTATGATAGGGAATATAAATAGGTAATATAATTAAATTACAATTCCATAATTGGTAATGAAGATACTAAAAGAAAAATCAAAATGTGTAGATGTGATAACTAAAGAAGAAAACACTAAAGCACCTAGTAAGTGCTCAATAAACACAAGTTCATCTCTATACAGCAGTTAACAAATAATAGCTTGCAAATCAACTGTCTTCGGACTTTCTGGGGAGCTTTATTTATATGCTAAAGTGCAGCTCCAGGATCTTCACTTTTATTGTTCCCTAGGATGTTCTAATACACAGTAAATTTTAGGACTCCAGCTTGAACTA
Organism: Cacajao melanocephalus; assembly: GCA_963573385.1. Classification (NCBI taxonomy): domain Eukaryota; kingdom Metazoa; phylum Chordata; class Mammalia; order Primates; family Pitheciidae; genus Cacajao; species Cacajao melanocephalus. The sequence continues at coordinate 27,429 of CAUYLG010019426.1, read as the reverse complement.
ATATAGCAGAAGAAACAACTCTCTGAGGAGTTTAACAGAGGCTTTATAGAGGAGGCAATACTCAAACTAACTTTTTAAAGATAAGCAGGGACTTCAGGCAAGTATTCACAAAGTTATAATGTAGAAAGAAATTATAATTTATCTATAGTTTTCACATGGTAGAACTAGGACTAATATATGGGAGGTGGGAATAATTAATGTGTACCAAAAAATGATTAGAAAAATTGAATAAAAGTGAATATTTGCTAGCACAACAGGGTGACTATAGTAAACAATAACTTAATTGTATATTTTAAAATAAAGAATGTAACTCATTTATAACTAAAAAAATAAATGCTCAAGGGAATGGATACCCCATTCTCCATGATGTGCTTATTTCACATGGCATGTCTATATCAAAACATCCTATGTACCCCATAAATATGTACACCTACTATGTACCTACAAAACTTAAAAACTGCAAAATTAAAAAGTATATTTAATAAGAAGTTTTTAGGGAGCTGTTCTGAAATGTATGACCCACCCTGGAAGGATTTAAGCTGGGTTGGTTGACAAAAGCCCCTGGGTCTTTTCCACTTAGGTCTTTTCCATCATTTACAGTGCTTATATTGGCTTTGCCAATGAATGAATAATAAATATAATTGAGTATATGAAGAAATGGATGAAGACATGCTATTGATTGTTTTCTTTTGTCAAACTGAAGACAGACTTTAAATCTACCTCTGTTATTTCTGTTTAAGAACCTGAGATCAAGGGCTTTTGAAACCTTATTCTCAACTAGCTTTTCACACAGAATAAGTTCAAAAAATGTTTACAGAGTGCTGACTGAATCTATTAAATTCCAGCTTGTTAGTTCCACCCATTGTTTCTAGATTTTTAGTCTCTTTTGTAGCTGAGTCCTGACAATTACAAAGGGAAAGTGTAGAGATATTGAGCTCCAAGATCTCTTCAAACTCTGAAACTAAGAATGCCATGAATGGGCAGAATTTCTATGAATTTATTAAAATTAAATTGAGTCTATTGAACACGCTAATGGCAGTCCACTTGTCCTCAGAGGGAAGCTTCAGAGAATAAAAGGGAACCTGCTTTTTTGCGGTACTTACTTCAGCTTAATAAACTGGTGCCGAGTGTCTCTTCTGTGCCAAAAATGCAGAGTCCAGAGCTGAGCAAAGCATGACCTTGCCTCCAAGAGTTTGCCGTGTACTATTAGTTGTTGCTTTCCTCCATTAAATGTCTGTACCTTTAGCCAATCAAACACAGGCCATACCCTTAAAGGAAAATTGTTTCCATGTTTAACTCAGATTTATCATGTGCCAAAAAAAAAAAGATGCATGGAATTAAAATGAGATAATAAATAAATAATGAATGTTCTCCATAAAAAAGAATAGTTTTTCAGTGGTTGCCAGATTCCTTACCAATCCAAGACTTATAACTCAAAGTAAAAAAAGAGGGTTGCTAAAGCAGAGGCAACTGAATAGCCCTTTCTCCAGAAGTCTTAAGGATAGATGTGTAAGAAAGTGACTAGGGCATGAGGAGGAAAAGCATTAAGAGACTCGGGCTCTGCACTCCTGACACAGAAGCAGGTGGCTGCACACACACCTGCTCCTCAATTGCTGAAGCAGTGGCTATTTAGAATCATCCACTCTACCTCTCCAGCCCCAGCGCAGCTACCTCTTGGGCACCAAAACACCACCACCAATCATGGCCTGACAGCCCTTGTACTTTTTCTGCAAATGAACAATAAAAAGGCTTTGATTCTTTCCTTCTGCAGGTGTCTGCCCTCTACCTGAGCTCCAATATGTATAAGCGAAAATGATACTATTTGTTTTTGCACAAAATAAATACCAAGGAAAAGTTAAAGAGCTACATTTTCTGTTCAGTAGGGAAGACAAGAATGATTTCTTTATTAAACAAAATTAAATATTTTCCAAGCTTTTCTTCTTTTCTTTTTAACCCTCTTCAAGTTCAAATCTAATTTTTTTTAAGGAACCACCAAATTGATTCTAAGAGAATAATTGGTAAGGTGTGAAAATACCTCCTGTATCCTGGAAACAGGCTGTGCCATGGGTCGTTTCCTAATTTTCACCCTATTAGGGTAATTTCCTACCACTGTGGGTTTTTTTTTTTTCCTGAGGCAGTTCCTGCATGCTGGCATCCTGGCTCCTTCACAGCTGCTTTGTCAAAGCAGAGGGAAAGGGGACCATTAACATCTTTGTGGAAATAGTTGCAACAATGCCACTGTTCTATTAGCCTGCAATAGGGTGAGGACAAGGGAAAGAAACAAAACTGTCACATGAGAGGGCTGGTCATTTTAAAAAACTTGGCTGCTGCAGCTATTTAACTTAACCTGCAATGACACCATTTATAAATCTAGTACCCTAAAAAGAAAATAGGCAATTCACATATAAACTAAAAAACACAACATGCAAAAATGTTCAGTCTTACCAAGTTAAGCAACAAAATGCAAGTTAAAAAAAAATGACACTATTCTTTGCCTCTTACCGTTTTTCAAAATGATTAAATCAGGTGCTGTTGAGGGTCCAGTGAAATTGATATTTGCATACAATACTGATAGCACTGTAAATCTGAAAAATTGTTCTGGAAAGCAATTTACAACAAGTACTAATGGCCATAAAAATATTCATGCTCTTTGACCCAGTAATTCCACTTACTAAAATCTATCCTAATGAAAGTGTAGAAAAAGCTCTATCTCCAAATATATGCATTGCCCTTTTATTTATAATAGTGGAAAAATCAGAAAAGATGTACATCTATAGATGAACGGTTGAGTACTTATAGTTTATCGACTAAAAAGACCATTAAAAACAGCCTAGATCCGCACCTCACACATAGTAGGTACTCAATGATGACTGTGTAGAAATGTGTAAAAATACCTATGAAAAAATTAAATGGAAAAAGTCAAACACAATATGCACGTATGCTTATTAATACTCTGACAATATGTATAAGGAAAAATACAGTAAATTTTCTAAGTTTTCAGTAATGTATTTTTTTTTAAATACTTTTATACTGCTTAAAAAATATAAAACTAAATGAATCAACCTATTTCCCTGGATGCTGGTAAGCTGGGAAACCCCTTAGACTGCAGGGTGTAAGTATGTATTGCTACTCATCTCTTTCATTCAAATCAGCTTCATGATAAAAGGAGGCCTAAAGGTCCCACAAAGAAAGGAAGAGTACACAAGTCTTATGAACAGATATGGAAGACAGTCAGTTCAAAAATGCTGCATTGCAGGCGATCGTGATGAAGAAGTGAGTGGGTCTTCCCTGGGACTATGCAGAACCTGCCAGTGAAAATTCCAGTTGCTTCAAATTCATTGTGGAAGCTGAGACTTTACTGTGGATGCATAGACAGCTAGGGGTGATTCCGTAAGAACTGCAGAGTGAATATCAACAAGACCCTTCCTTCAGGGGCTTACAATGAACTCTAGAAATGAGACACCTACTCTGGAAAAGCTTCTAGGCTAGAAAACCTGGCTAGAAGCCTGAGTTGGATCCAGTTCTGTATACCATTAACTGTGACGTTTCGGCAAATCATATAACTTCTGTCTAAATCTCAATTTCCTCATTGGGTAAAATGAGCATAACAATCTCTGCCCTGGCTACTTCACAAGGCTATTAATAAGGATGGGAGGAACATTGAAGGAACAAGTGCGCTGGTGTAGGAAAGTCCTGTGAACCATAGTGTGCCATATCCAGGTAAGGGGTGCTAGTCATCCAGAAATGAGACCTCAGTTTGCCACTTTGTGGCTCATTCTGAGGTTGCCAATTTTAGGGTCTACATAATCAAAAATTGAAGAAATATCCATGAATTTCCAGTCTTTGGATAAAAACTGCAGCCCTCTTTCAATATTCTTTTATTGTCTTATGATTGTTACCTGGAAGAAAATTATATAAAACTGTAAAAATGACACACACACACAAATCTGTATGTAAGTCATGGTATTTACTGGCAAGAGGTTCAGAAGTGCAAAGTCTCATTTTCTTCCTTCCCTCAAATCTAGAAAAACTATTAGTGCCACTACAAAGCATTCTTTGTACCAATGGATATTAGGGCCCAGCTAATAGTAGCTCACGGTCAACGGGCATGGGCAAGCTAAATAATGAAACCCCAGAGAAGCTACAAGAAAGAGAAATATCCGTTATGTGTGAGACACATGAAGTAACCTATAGCCAGTAACTTTCACATAAAGCAGGCACTCTTCAAGTAACATTCCCTGGAAGTGTATTCATCCCAACAAAGATCTAGGCTGTCTACAAAGCTCCTACTACTACCATCTCTTCCCAGAAGGGCTGAGAAACAAAAGACACATTCCCGGGTAATAAGAAGTACATGTTTTGCAGAAAGTGCACTGAAGGAGAGGGAAACCTCTATTTTGTCCATAAACACTTATTGAAAACCTACTAAGTACTGGGGACAAAACAGAGGAGCAGATAGACGAGATCTCGGCCTTTTGCTCTAGCACCCTTCACTTTGATGTTGTGCAATCTGCATAGTAGTAAATTAAGAACACAGAAACACAGTTTAAGAAGTTTTGCAACTAAAGTTTAAATTCTGGGTAGTCACAAAATAATAAAAATTCTCTACTGTTAGAGTAAAAGTACCAGTGGACAAGACCAAAGACTTGTCCATTCTGAGGTGGGATATAAGTAGTATGGAATAAAGAAGGAATCAATAGCTGTAGGACACATTCCTGTCAGCACATATTCCCCTCCTATGATAACAAGAGTTTCCTTTGCTTAAGGATCTGCACTCCCCAACTCCAGCCCGTGTATTTTCAGTGAACCTGACTCCAACCCAAGATATCAGAGGGTAGCACATGAACTAGATTAAGCCAATCAGCACACTCCATCTCCACTTCCCTGGCCACAGTGACTGGTTCAGGGATGGACACTAGACCCATATCAAGTCCATTAAGTCCAGGAAGACTTAATTTCTAAGACATGCATTTGGGAATATCCAGGGAATATTTCTGATTTCTTTCCCTTTGGAGATGACCTAAAGAGACACTGAGGTCTTAGATTTTAAGTGTTTTTCGTTTTGTTTTGTTTTTTTCTTTGTTTGTTTGAGACAGAGTTTCACTCTTGTTGCCCAGGCTGGAGTGTGATGGCGCAATCTTGGCTCATTGTAACCTCTGCCTTCTGGGTTCAAGTGATTAAGTGATTCTCCTGTCTCAGACCCCAAAGTAGCTAGGATTACAGGTGTCTGCCACCACGCCCAGCTAATTCTTTGTATTTTTAGTAGAGACAGGGTTTCACCATGTTGGTCAGGCTGGTCTTCAACTCCTAACCTCAGGTGATCCACCTGCCTTGGCCTCCCAAAGTGCTGGGATGACAGGTGTGAGCCACTGCATCTGGCCAGATTTAAGTCTTTAGTCCATTTTTATTTGATTTGGTTTTCATATATGGCAAGTAATAGGGGTCCAGTTTCATTCTTCTGCATATGGATTCAGTTTTCTTGGCACTATTTATTGAAAACATTGTCTTTTACCCAATGTATGTTCTTGGCACCTTTGTTAAAAACGAGTTCACTGTAGGTGTCTGAATTTGTTTCTGCATTCTTTAGTTAGTTGCATTGGTTTGTGTGCCTGTTTTTATGCCAGTATCATGCTGCTTAGGTTACTATAGCTCTGTAGTATAATTTGAAGTCAAGTAATGGAATTCGTTTAATTTTGTTCTTTTTGCTTAGGATAGTTTTGGCTATTCTGGGTCTTTTGTGATTCCATATAAATTTCAGTATTTTTTTTTCTATTTCTGTGAAGAATGTCATTGGATTTCCATAGAAATTACATTGACTATGTATATTACTTTGAGTAGTATGAACATTTTAACAATATATATTCTTCCCATCCATGAAGGGTGTTTAATTTTTTTCAAATTCTTTTCCAGCATCAATTGAAATGATCATATGATTTTTATCCTTCATTCTGTCGATATGGTGTATCACATTCATTGATTTGCATAAGTTGAGCCATCCTTGCACCCCTGGGAGAAATCCTCCTTGGTCATGATGACTAACCTTTCTAATACATTGTTGAATTTAGTATTTTGTTGATAATTTTCACATCAATATTCATGCAGATATTGGCCTATTGTTTTCTTTTGTTGGTGTGTTTTTGTCTGGTTTGGTATCAGAATAATATTAGCTTTATAAAATGAGTTTGGAAGTATTCCCTCATTTTCTATTTTTGGGAGTAGTTTGAATTGAATTGGTATTAGTTCTTTAAATGTTTAAATTCAGCAGCAAAGCCATGATGTCCCAGGCTTATCTTTACTGGGAGACTTTTTATTATGGCTTCTACCTTGTTATTTGTGATTGGTCTGTTTGGCTTTTGGATTTCTTCCCAGTTCAATCTTGAAAGGTTGTACGTAGCTAGGAATTTGTCCATTTCTTCTAGATTTTCCAACATATTGTCATACAGTTGCTCTGTATGACACACTGTCATACAGCCACTAACGATAATTTGAATTTCTAAAGTATCAATTGTAATGTCTCCCTTTTCATTTCTGATTTTATTTACATCTTCTCTCTTTTTTTCTTAGTCTGGCTAAGGTTTGTCACTTTCATTTAACTTTTCTACAAACCAAATTTTTGTTTCATTGGTCCTTTGGATTTTTAAATTTCATTTCATTTATTTCTGCCCTGATCTTTTTCCTTTCCTTTCTTCTACTAATTCTGAGTTTGGTTTACTCTTTCTTTTCTAGTACCTTAAGATGCATTGTTAGATTGTTCATTTGAAGTTTTTCTTCTTAAAGTGTAGACACTTGCAGCTATACATTTCTCTGTTAGTACTGCTTTTGTTGTATCCCATAGGTTTTGATATGCTGTGTTTCCATTATCAATTTTTCAAGAAGTTTTTTAATTTTCACCTTAATTTCTTCATTGATCCACTGGTCATTCAAGATCTTATTCTTTAATTTCCATGTATTTGTATAGTTTCCAAAATTCCTTCTTGCTATTTCTAGTTTTATTTCATTGTGGTCAGAGAAGATGCTTGATACTATTTTAATTTTTTGAATGTTTAAAGACTTGGTTTATAGACCTAACATAGGGTCTATCCTTGAGAATATTACATGCTGAGAAAAAGAATGTGTATTCTGCAGCTCTTAGATGAAATGTTTTTTAAATATCTATTTGATCCATTTGGTCTTTAGTGCAGTCTGATGTTTGCTGATTTTCTGTCTGGGAGATCCAACTAATGCTGAAGGTGGGGTCTTGAAGTCTTCCACTATTATTGTACTTGGTCCTATCTCTCTCTTTAGCTCTAATAATATTTCCTTTATACATGTGGGTAATGTACCAAGTCTCACCTGAAACCACCAAGTCTCAGAGACTCAGCCAAGGCCCTTGACATAGTACCTGGGTATCACTGCTGGTTATTCAGGGCCCAAGGGCCTTTCAGTTAGCAGGTGATGAATGCTGCTAGGACTGGGTCCTTTCATTCAAGGCAGTGGGTTCCCTTCTGGCCCAGGATGAGTCTAAAAATCTCATCTGGAATCTAGGGCCTAGAATGGAGGCCTCATGACTCTGCCTGGTGCCCTATCCTGCTGTGGCTGAGCTAGTATCCAAGATGCAAAACAAAGTCCTCCCCACTCTTCCCCCTCCTCTCCTGAAATAGAAAAAAAAAAGGTCTCTTTTGGACCCTCAAGCTCTGCAGTCTAGGGTTAAAAGAGGGTAGATGATAGCACTCTTTTGGCTGCCCCAGCTGGTGTCTCAGTAGGTCACATCCCCTCCTCCCCGCTATTCACTGTCCACTGTCTCTGGGTCTGGCTCAGTACTAGGACTTGCTTAGGAATTGCAGTCCTTATGGGCTAGCCTTTCATGTTTACTTGGAGACAGTGCATTGTAGTCCTCTGTGGCGAGGTTTGCAGGCACTCAAGCTCCAGTCACTGAGATTTAAAGTTCCCCTCTGGCTAGGGCTGTTTTAAATGCTCCCTCTGTGGGCAGGCATCAGCTGAGTTTGTTTGAGTTTTTGCTTCTGCTGTAAGAGGATAGCACTGAATTTAATTCCTCACAATTGCTGTGTTCTTCCTCCCTCAGTGCTCTGCACCAAGGACCCCACTGCAGAGGGTTGAGGGGGGTAGCATCCATGACAACTCCAGACTGTTCTTTCTACCTCTTCAGTGCATCTTTCAATGATATGAAGTTAAAAACAGGTACTGTGAATGCTTACCAAATTTTCTGTTTTTATGAAAGTGTTTTTTTCTGTGTGGATAGTTGTTTACCTGGTGTCCTTCCGGCGGGGGGGTTGGGGGGGGTGGGTTCAGGCTAGGGACAATTGGTGGAGCCTTCTATTCAGCCATCTTACTCCATCCTCTCTAATTCCAAGAAAAGGGTTTCATTTCGTTTTGTTTTAACGTGCTCTGCTTACTTATCAACTTTCAATAAATATTTTTCCTTTCTCTATCTAAAGTGCTTTCATATTTTGGAAAGCCCATATTCCTTCTGACCTCTCAAAAAAATGCTTGGCCGTTAAAGCCCCATTATGATACTTCCTATGTCTGCCTAAAATCCAGTCCATGCCTTCAAGACATGTACAATCTAGTTGTAAAAAAAAAAAAAAAAAAAAAGACTCACTGGAAACAATGGAGCAAATTGGTTCTAAATTGGGGATCTGAGGCTATAAATTCTGCTAAAGGCCAAAAGAGAAGGCATTATTGAGACTGGATATTTGGGGAGGTTTTTTTCCAGAGGAGGCAGGAATTTACAGTGGCCTTAAAGCATAAAGATTAGAATTAATGGAAAGAGAATTCCAGGAGGGAGAAAATAGATAAACAATAAGAGAGAGGTGGGAATGGGCATGGCTCACAATAAGCACACAGAAGAAAAGAGAGTCTGTGAAGAGGAGTTGCATGTGTGTAATCAGGCATTGATGTGCAGAAGTTTCAGGAATTGTTGTAATGAAACCTTTATAAAATAAGAAAGCAATTTCAATGAGTAAAATATATTAGATATTGAACTAAACTCTAGTAAAGTTTTGAATTAGATTTCAGAGTAAGGAAGAATGCTTAATGTTGACAATCTCAACCTTGATTTCTGGGCAGCTGGATAGACATGAACACATTTCACAGGGCTACCTTCAAGCATGAAGCAGTATGCTTGAAAACAATAATAGTCATAATTAATGTTAAATTTACTTGTTGCCAGGAGCATTGCTAACACTTTGCATATATTATTTCACTTAATAATCTCAACAACTCTGCAAGACAAATATTATATTCTACATTTTATAATTTAAGATATTGAGGCTCAAGAAAACTAAGGAACTTGGTCCATAGCTAGGCTGAGATTCATATATATATATATATATATATATACACACACATATATATATATATATACTGTACACAGACACACATACATACACACACACACACACACACACACACACACACACAGAGCGAGAGAGAGAGAGAGAGAGAAAGAGAGAGAGAGAGAGAGATTGCATAATACCAGAAGTTGTGCTTTTGACTACTGATATAAAACGGATATTTGTCCCTTCTAAATCTTTTGTTGAAATGTGATCCTCAATGTTGGAGGTGGGGCCAGGTGGGAAGTGTTAGTGTCATGGTGTGGATCCTTCATGAATGGCTTGGTACTTCCCCTGTGGTAATGAGTGAGTTTTCACTCTATAAGTTCAGATAAGAGCTGGTGGTTTAAAAGAGCATGGCACCCCCCTCTTCTCTTTTTTCCTCTCTCACCATATGACATGTCTGCCCCACCTTCACCTTCTGCCAAGAGTAAAAGCTTCCTGAGGCCTCACCAAAAACTGAGCAGATGTTGGTGCCAGGCTTGTACAGCCTGCAGAACTGTAAGCCAAACAAACCTTTTTTCTTTATAGATTACCCAGTCTCAGGTATTCCTTTATAGAAATGCAAAATGAACTAAAACAACCACTCTTCTAACACATATAAGAATTAGTTGGGTTGCATGAAGGACAAAAAGAAATAAATACAAGTGGTTTTGAAAAGCAGTCAAAGAAGTTCTAAGGCTTCTTTTTGTATCAGGTATCAATCCAATTGGTTGTGGGAAGGCAGGTCCAGGGTATTCCAGAGTTAGGACACAGGAATCCAGGGTGGTGGATGAAGGGAGCAGCCTAGTGTCCAGGGGCCCTAATCAGTTGCTACTTATCACTATTGCAAAATATTTTAGTGTTTACCAACTTGTACGGCCATTCCATTGTGTACTGGGGAAAAAAACTTAGCTCAGTATATGATCTCACTCATCCTCACCACACAGTCCCCTGGATTCCCACTGGTAGCTGAATACATGCAACACCAAAAGTGACAGTCAGAGCACCAGATGGATTAAAGGGTCACTGCTTATTCTCCACTGCATGACCATCTGTCTCACACCTGGCAAGGGAAAGGTGGAAACAAGAGAAAGAGAAAGAGGAAGATAAGTTGGAAAGAATAGAGTAATTGATTGTTTTATTTGATCTTAAAATAAGTCAACCAGAACATACCTCCTCCAGTTCCTAGCAGGCTGCAATTCCACATAAGAATAAACTTAGTGAGATGGTGATAATGTCACTAGAAGAGTTGCTTAAGCAGAAAAGGTTATGCTACATGGAAGTTAAAAGCAAGATGTGCTGTGAGTAGATGTGTTCAGTATAAAAAATCAGTTCTTGCAAAATTAACAGTTGAATTATATTCATTGCATTTTAAAGGTAAAGTATTAATAATAAATTCATATAATGAAAAAAGTAAAAAATAAATTCAAATTCTCAAAGCCACCATTCTTCAAACTTTGAAAAATATAGACTGGGTTTTATTGTAATTATTTTAAGTCTTAGCAATACTTTCTGGAAAAGTGAAGGCTTTAGGCAGTAACATTCTAATAGCACAAATAAAATATTTTCTTATGAGATTTTAAGTTCAACATGCAGGGTAAGAATTTTTTACAATTGCATTGATCATTTGAACTCTAGGGCTCCTGATCCTGAGGGCACATATTTTGCTCCTCATTAACCAGAAAAAAGTAAGGATGGTATAGCACTTACTTTAAAAGCTATTTTCTAAAGATTGAATATAAAAAACATGGTCATTTTCCTCAATTTGGACATGATTTCTTCTATTTGCATGTAATTTCATAAAATGATTATTTAAAATGGTTCTGCTTTTAGTCATAACCTTGTAAGGGGGTAAAGCAGTGTGGGAGGGGATTTGAAAATGGTAAACTTTTATGTCAAACTGGACTTCCAATTGAAGGTTACATCTGGGTGTTGAAAATGACATCATAATCCTTTTGATGACCCATATGGATCTCATTGGCAATAATCTGTATTGACCACTAGAATAGTTTTGTTTACAGAATTATTTACTAGCCTTCTATTTTCCCTTTTGAAGAAACAGTTTTGAGAGCCCTCAGCTAAATAGGGGTTCTAGTATCAGAGTAGTGAGCAATGCTGCCCTAATGGGAAATAAAGGGGAGCTGAACGTGAGCGTTTACAGTGTGCGTTTCACAGGATCCTTCTTTTGCCTGGCAGACAATCTAATGACTGGTTGTTCAACCTGTGACCAGACAGATTCTCACACAGGAAACTTCTTAATACTGGCAGACATCCTTGTGGCTCTTGTCTGATCCATGTCCAATTTATGCCTGCCTGACCATTGCTCTAGCACTGGGAGCCCAATCCTGTGTTCTTCCCAGCATCCTGAAGAAAACCTGGTCTAGGGCAGCCCTTAGTTCTTCCAGATGGAAAATACAAATTCAGTACACCACCAGAATAGGAAACAAGTTCAAAGATTTTTACTTACAGCTTCTGGGCAAAGAGGATAATGAGTTGGGAGGGCAGTCCTCCATCCCTGGATCACACAAGGCAGGAATGAAGAGTCAGGCAGAGAGAGAAGGAGAAAGAAAAACAGAGAGAGAGAAGCATGTGACAACTAGCAGTAGGTATAAGAGATAGATTGTGGGTCACTTTAAGTTTGAAGGCAGATGCCTAATGTTTGATTTAAAGGAAGCAGGAAAGCAGACAGCCCCAGCTGCGAGGTAAGAGTTCTCTCCAGTTACTGGTTTGAGCCATTTGGCTGTGGTGTAGAGCTGGAAGCTGTGTCCAGGGTGATTGAGCCCTGCTTCTGATAGGAGAAAATTTGGGTGCTGAGGCAACAAAAAATTATAAAAATTCACCATGGAGTCATTTTTTTGAAATTTTTTTACTATTTGGAAAATTGTCCACAAGAGCTACCTGTGGACTTTATTTTCAGTGCCTTTGGAATACAAAGCACAGGGTGAGGTGTCACATATTTAGAAATAAGTAAGACCCAGATTTTTCCCTCAAATTCCTAACAATCTAGCTTTTCTTCCTTTTCATACTGCCCCCTTTCAAGTCAATGTACTAAAAAAAGGAATACTTCCCAGCCACTCCTGCCTCCTTAGAGAAACATCTTTCCACAGCTTTGCTTATAAGATGTTCTGTTTCCATCATCTATCCATGCTGATTGGACAACTGGCCCTTGTTGGGCTTATAAGTGTCTTTCTCCTGGAAAATGGAAAATGGGAACTCAAAATAGTAAGCCTAGTGGTACTTGCTTAGAATGAGAATACCAGTGAATCAGGGTGTCGGCTACATCACGCTGAGGCAGAAATGGCTGGTCTGCCCATATGGACATGCAGAGAGGTGCAACAACATGAAACCAGAAAGTTCAAGTGCAATGAAGCCAAGGTGCTCAGCACTGACTTTCCAGTTCATAGGTTCCACTCCCTCAGGCGGACACGCTTCCTGCTACAGGACTCTGCGGGGTGGAGATCCACAGTGCTGCTGCTGGACCTTCTCAATACATTTTCTCTTTTCAGTTTACATTGGATTAAGTTTCTGTTCCTTAGCCAAATAGCCCTTGTCTAACACATAACTTGTGGACTTAAAATTATAAAAGAAAATAAATTCCAGCAAGAAAAGGCAAAAAGAGCATTAAATCAGGAGTGTTCAGACATCTGAATTTTAGTTTTTTCCACTAACACCACTGTAGTGGTCACATGATCCAGATTTTCTAGGAGAATCATATTTAAAAATCTCATTTCATTGATAAAATAACAATATTGTAAAAACACGTATAGGCAGTGGTGTGTCAGTAAATGTTTAACAATCAGCTCTCTGGCAAAGAAAACCATGCCCTCATATTTAGCCTTTGCCAATTTCCATGGTATAAATACTTCTATTGCAGCAGATTTCAAGCTACTAACCCGATGTCACTGAACACTGACTTTGGAAAAGATGCTAAGAGTCATCGCTCATGATCCAGCACAAGATGACTCCAGTACCTCACTGTGTAAGGCACAAGTTTTAGAACTGGAGAGACTCTGGTTTACAACTTATCTTTGCTCCATTATTATGCATAAAGTGGATTTCTGTCTGTGCTTCCATTATATGTAGAATTAGAATAAAAAATGACCCACAACGTAGAGGGTTGTTGAGAGTATCAAATAATATATACCTTACATAATGCCTGGCAATATGTGTGTTCAAATAACAGCAGTGATTATTATTGTGTTTGTTGTTGTCATTAATGCTGTTATTATAAGTATTATTGTCAGATTATGGGTCTCAGTTTTAGATTGAAAAATACAGTCCCCATAATTCTTACCAATTTCCTGAATAACCTTAAATAAATTACCTGATTTTTGTGTAAGTCAATATCCTCATCTCTAAAATGAAGTTCTAAGGAAAGTCACTATCCTATTTTTCCTTCAAATTCTATGAAGACATAAGAGTGAAACTATGTGAGAGACAGAGAGACCTGGGTACAGAGGAAAAGGGAAGGAAAACATCAGGGTGAAACCACATCTAAAAATCAAACCCTTAGGAAGTAAAGCCATCAAGTGTGATGTCCAAGAATGTCTCTTGCCCCTAGTACCGTCAGAAGTACACAAACTACAACATTATCCAAAGATTCAGTCCATGCTACTTTTTTTCTTTCTTTCTTTCTTTTTGAGACTGGGTCTTACTCTGTCACCACCCAGGTTGGAGTGCAGTGGTATAATAATGGCTCCCTGCAACCTGGACCATGTAGGCTCAAGCAATTCTCCCTCCTCTGCCTCCCAAGTAGCTGAGACCACAGATGCATGGGCAACTGCATCCAGCTAATTATTTAATTTTTGTAGAGATGGGGTCTCACAGGATCTCAAACTCCTGCTTCTAACCATCCTCCCACCTTAGCCTCCCAAAGTGCTCGGATTACAGGCATAAGCCATCACTCCTGGCCTCAGTCCCTGCTTTTAATGGAGTATTTCAATGGCTTAATTAGGAGTAAGATGACAGATTAAAACGAAAAGCAGAAAACATACAAAGAAAAGGCTAAAGTACCTTCTCTTTGCCATTATTAAATTAAGTTTGGCCTAAAGCAGCACCTCTACATATTTAAGTATGGCCTAAAAGTTTCTCAGTACATAATGAACTATAACCTAATGTGATATGTAAACAGACTGTAACTTACTCTTGTAACAAGTAACCAAGCCTCAGCCAATCACAGCAGCCAAGTTTCAGCCAATCACAGCAGCCAAGTTTCAGCCAATCACAGGCTGCCAAATGTTAAACTCTTGTTCAAATAAGGCAAACACCTGCCACAACCAATCCAACTGTTTCTGTTCTTTTTCTGTCCATAAATGTTATTGCACCCTGTGGCAACCCTGGAGTCACTCCAAATCTTTTATGGTTCTGGGAGCTGCCTGATTTGCCAATTGTTCTTTACTCAACTAAACTCTGTTAAATTTAAGTCACCTGAAGTTTTGCTTTTAATGTCATTTTACCCCAAGAGCAAAATAAAAATGTTAGACTAGAGATATTAACTACCTCAAGAACTCTGACCCTTTTACTTGGTGCCCTGAGAATCTGATGTGATCAATCTGATGGTACTTTCTCTCCTTACATTCTATTCCCCCAACACACACACACACACCCTTAGATCACATGTGATGTGCATACAAACAACAGGCTAGCCAAATGGCAAATTTATCTGCTTGCTGGGCAGGGGCAGGGCACTGATTTTAAGTGAAGGTCTAAAATCAGTTCACTCTAAACCATTAAAGTAAAACTATCTTTTTCCAGTTTCTTTTTCTGGAAAAGAGAGAAACAAAGTAGAGGGAAGGTGGGAATTAAAAGTTGGGGCCCAAAAAGAAGATGCACTAACCTGAGAGAGAAAGGGAAAGTATACAGAAAAGAAAGTGGTTTTTATAAAGAAAGAGCAAAGAGGTAGTCAAATAAGAAAATAATGAGAAAAGGGAAGAGATTACAAGTTATGAGAGGAAGGATGCAGAGAATGGAGAAAATGGACAAGAGGAGGAATTAACAATGGGTGAATTTTTTTATCGCACTTATAAAATCATAGCATCAAGGATTTCCCAAGTTCCAACAGGGCAATATGAGTTTTTTGTGTATAGGTAGCAATCCTGAATATTGTCTTCAGTAAGGACTGAAAAGGTGCCAGGAGATACCCTTTTGTTATAACATTTACATTCAAATTAACCTAGAAGCCAGAAGGGCAAGCCTACTGCTATATACCATTTACAATCCCTGAAACAGCCGAGCCAAGTACCCAGAATATTCTGGACAGATTAATCTTGGCCGAGGTCTATATAAAGATGAAAAAATGCAAAGTTAAAGTGAGTCTGTCACTTAAAGAGTAATTACTTATGGGAGGAAGGAGACCAAATAAAGTAGCTAGGAAATTCTCTGATTTAGTGAAATTCATAGAAATGAAAAGATTTTCTATAAGATCTGTTATATGAGCTGTAATTCTCTAAGACTGCAGACGGGGTTTGATTGGGACCTTTGATCAACTCTTGTTAAGGCTGTTGCTCCTTCTTATCATTGCTAGCACAAAATAAAATTTCCACTTCCTGACACAGTCATATTGCACCATAAAGAAACACAGTCAACCTGTTTGAAATCAGCCTCTGGATTTAGCACCATATGACGTGAGCCTCGCCTAAACTTATCTTTGGGGTCTGAAAAGTAATATCTATTTACTGCTTAAAACACACCATTTGTGAGTGAAATTATCATCCCTGAATCACAACACTATAAAAATGTTCTCTCTGGGTAAAATCAAATGAAGAATTAAGTTCTTTTGCAGTGAACCTGGGACTATCCTTACAGTCAATTTAACTACCTGGATGGAGTGAGAAGGCACACACTTAAATACAGCTAAAATTAAAGCTATCTTTTGCCTGAGTTATCTGCAAATACTCAGCAACTGGAGTTTGGCTTTCACTTCCTACTCCGCTAAGACTACAGGGACCTATAGAATTTTCTAACCTAAGCTCACATCATAACATAGATAAGTAACAGCTAAATGATAAAATAAGAATTAAAGAAATAGAAGTCAGAAAATGAGGGGCAAGAGAAATGAAAGCGTGAAGGACATCTCTTTCATGATAGCCTATAAATCTGTTCACTCAACACATCTGGCAAGTGAATTAAGCTTTCAGAAAACATGAAAATGAAGAAGGGTTTCTTCCCTCTTCCTTTCAAATCAGATTACAATGTGCATACAAAAGGACCTGCAAATAGAAATAAGAAAATTCCATTAATGTGATAATGATATTCTGAATGACCTGAACAAACAAAAGAGATTGGAACTTTGGAGGTAATTTGGTGATCGTTTCCTCTTCCACATTTCGTGAGCTCCTGACTTAAAGGGTTTTAGAAAATGCTGCTGTGTCTCTGGTAGGCCAGCTTTGTTCCATCTGCCAGAGAATGCCTACAGGAACACTTAATTCAATAAAACATGATTTCCATTGTGATGTTAGATTGTTTTTACTTTCCATTAATTAAAATATATACATAATAAGAGTCAGCTTCAGCCACACCATATGCATGCTAGAATAAATGTGAACTGAAGGGCAATGGGAAACATTCCTCTAACTTGATCTTTCTGAAGTCCATGTTCTGCGTAAAATATACCCATGGACCATGGCAAAGCCACCATTGAAATGCTCAAGTACTTGTGGAGAAAAGAGGTGATGTGAAATTATTAACAACTTTGTTTGCATGAGACTCTAAATTTCCATCTCATCTCCCTACCTGACCCCTTCTGCCACCACTGCTTGGCACCATAGTAGGCAAGAATTGGGCCCTGTATATATATTTGCCTGAAATGGCCCAGAATAAGAGGAGTCAGTAGGTAAATCCAAAATCTTTACCAAGGATCAGTAGGCAAATGAGGAGTACCGACTTGCATCTTCATATCCAGAAGGCCCATCTGAAAGTTAGAAATAGACAATAAAACCCAGAAAGAGAAGCTGGTGAACACTGGGATGGTGGAGTGGGTAACAGCAAGAGTAAAGTGAGAAAGCTCAAAAGTAGCAGAGAAAGGACAGGTGTAAAGGTTCCTTTTTATTTTACCTGGACCCCATGGGGCAGATTTGGGGTCAAGTTTCCTAGCAGGGATGAATGTCCCAAGGAGAAAGAAGTCAGTTAAATAAGGTGATGTGGTATGCACAGTGCAGATGTTAGGTATTGTTAGTAGGTGTGTGGTAGTGCAGTGGGAAAGGTCTGATGTGAGGGGCACAGGCCAGGAAGATTGGGCTCTGTGTGAGTTCCCCTGGTCATCTGGAGTTAGAGGATCTCCCACCTGGCCAAGTCACAGAAAGACTCAGCACATAGCACCAGAGCAGAAGCCACTCTTCTCCAGGAGCCAATGTTGCACAGGGGCTTACAACCTGTGCTTTCAGGAAAGACTTCTGTATTTGAAACCTGGATCTGACATTTGTAGCTCTGTGACCTTGGGCAAGTAATGTAAGCCTCTTTGTCTGTGAAATAATAGTAGTACTTACATAGATGGGTTTTTTGTGAAAATTAAGTGAATCACACAAATAAATAATCATATATAAGATAATGGATATTTTAATTAACTTGATTTAGCTATTCCACAATTTATATATATTCTAATACATCATGTTGTATACCATATATATATATATATATATATATATATATACACACACACAATTTTTGTCAGTTAAAAGTAAATAAGACAGAATTATACAAAAACATTAAATTAGTAAATGTAAAGTACTTAGAATAGTGCCTAGTACACAGCGAGCAATCAAGATTAGCTGTTATAATTGCTTATTAATATACTTGATACTATTTTGTGAAAGATAGAAAAGAAGAAGCTCCTATCCATGGAAGCTACTCTTTTATATTACAATGGCTAAAGTCTTTTTTTTTTTCTTTCTGTCTTAGAGCAGATAGTCTACTTCTCTACTTTTTTGTTGGTGATTTTATTTTAATAAACTAGAATCTCTCAATTCAAAATAATTTCTAAATATTAAATTACAATGTGTAAGTCAATCTTTAGAAGTCATCATATTATTCAGTATTGCTTTATTTTTGAAACAATTACATAACTATTTTAAAGAAACAAACCTTTTGCACTAAAATATTGTTTTAAATGTTACTGTGGGTGCATTTAGTCCATGGACCTTGAAAAACAAAGTATTACAAAGGATATCTTCCTAGCATCACCTGCTTGAGAGAAGCATCACCTCATTCAGAAGGAAGGCAGTCTCTTACTTAAACATAAATGTCCTTCTGAAGTGGTTTTTAAAACCAATCTGTGAGTCAGCCTTCTGCAATATTCCTGTAGATGGTCATGAAACAAACATAGGAATCAGCCGTTTTTTTCCAGTCCAACCTAAAATTGGACTATTAGCTAAAGCAGGGTCACTAGCAAAGGGCTGCTGCATCTGTTATCAGGCCCTGTTCCCAGACAATCTGTATTTGGATCAGCCCTCCAAGTGATTTTGCTGCATGCTTGAGTTTGAGAAACACTGACCCAGAGAAGCTAGACCACAACCTGATTCTAAATCTCCAGGAGTAAGGAATTTGTCAATGGTCAGATAGGTGAAAAGTGAGAGAGCTGAGGGCACTGATCCATTCTTCCCAATATGCCATGCTGCTTCACCCTTCTGTACACCACATTTAGGAAAAAAAAAAAAAAAGAAGAAGAAGAAAAGGCCTTGAAAATTACACTATGGAAAGAGTATCAAATTCCATTTTAAAAACATCTATAGTAAAAATGACAATTTTCTGTTTCCTACAACCTAGCATATTTTGACTCCCATATCAACTAATCGAATATTTCTTCAGAAGTATTTCCAATGCATAAAACTACAAGATACAATCTGCCTTCTCCTAAGAAAATTCAATGCATAAAAATCCGCTTACAAAACAGATAAATCAGAGTTTTAACTCTACAAAAAATTTGCCACCTATTTTTTTCTTTAAAAAAAAACTAGTCTCTTGATATATTTGCACAGTGATTCATTTCACAGAATTTTAATATACCTGAAAAATTTAGGAGGCATATCAACTAAGATTGTTGTCTCTTATAGAATTGGATCTTTCATAATCTTTCTCATTAATTCTCTGTGATTGTGTTAGTCATTTTGCAAAAATGAAAATTCCACTTCAAATTTCCAGGAGATGCTAGGAGTCACCCCAATCCCTTAGGCCAGTGGTTCTGAAGACTAAAATGCATCACAGAAAGTCCTTTTTAAAACACAGACCGCTGTGCCATACCCCCAGGATTTCTAATTCAGTAGGTCTGGGGTGGGCCCAAGATTTTATATGACATATGAGTATGATGGATCTCACTTTTAGGACCACTGCTTAGAAAAGTTCCAGGGTAGACATGAACAAAAATTCTTCTGCAATAGTCCTCCTCATTTTTCAAGCTGTGTTAAGATATATTCTACTGACACCTGCTGATTACGATGATTCAAGACACAGTTCTTTCTACAAATATACACTTTATAAGCCTTCATCACCACCCAACAGGAGATCAACTCAGACATGAATTCAGAAACAATAGCAAACCCTGACTACCAGCACCTCGTAAATACCAAGATTAAAATAGTTGCAAGAAGTATCCTCAATACCAGGGAAATGAGTAGCTTTTCCTGTTGTTTTCAGAAATTTTAAAGTGGTTGCATTAGGCAACCTATTCCCATGAAGTTTAAGAAGGTTAAGATATTGAGGTCACTACATTAGCTATCAGTATTCTAATGAGGAGATTTTCCACAAAGCTGTACAATTTAAAAAGAAATGCTATAAATCTATTATTAAACCAAACAAGTATCATGTTTATTGAGTACTTACTATATTTTATATATTATCTCACTTCATCTGCATGATGAAGGACTAAGCCTATTTTGCAAATGCAGTCAAAAAGACTGAATAGAGTTGTCCCAGGTAGCACAGTTCATAAATAGCAGAGCCAGGATTTTAATCCCGGTTGTGAGACTCCAAAGTTTAGGATTTGTTTTTCACTCCATGCTAACCAGCATATAAAATAAGGCTTCAATTTTCCCATTCATTGGAGAATAAGTAGTTCCTGAGTGCAGACCAGACCGGTCTCTTCGTTGTTCACCTCTCCACGGGTTTTGATGATGCATCAGTTTTCTATTGCTGCGTAACAAATTACAATAAACCTAGAGACTTAAAGCAATACTCATTTATTAGCTCACAGTTCTATCCACCAGAAATCCAGGTAGAATCTACTGGGTTCTCTGCTAAAGATATCACAGGACTAAAATCAAAGTATCAGCTGGGCTGGGCTGGGCTGTCTGGACACTCAGAAACAATTGCTTTCAAGCTCATTTATGTTGTTGGCAGAATCCAAACTCCTTCAGATTACAGCATTGAGCTCCCCATTTCCTTGCTGGTTGTCAGCTGGAGGCCATTCATAGCTTCTGGGGCCATCTTCATTTCTTGCCACATGGCTCCCTCCATCTTCCATCTAGCAACGGTGCATCAAATCCTTGTGCTTGTTTCTCTCTGACTTGCTGTTTTGTTCCCAGCCAGAAAACACTCTCTCCTTTTTTTAGCTCTAACTAGTTTGGGTCAGGCCCACCCAGATAATCTCTGTACCTTAAGGTCAACTGACTTGGGACTTTAATCACATCTGTAAAGTCCCTTCACAGCAGTACATAGGTTAGTGCTTGGTTACATTCATATTTGATTGACTAAGTAGGGAGAAGAATCTCGTAGGGAAGGACAGCTATACATACAGGCACACCCTCCTTTCTAAACAGGAAACTCAAGGACTATTTTCTTATCTCAGAGAACATCTTGAGGTTGTCTGTGCTCCCTCCAATGCATCTCAGCCCTTGGCAAGCGTTGCTCCTGAAAAGAAATCCTAGTCTGAGGAGAAGCCAGGATTCACTATCTCACAAGGACTCTATCCATATTCTAACTTTAGAATCAGACAATAAAGCAAATGTCTGGGCTATTGAAGAAAATTATTTTCTCATAGACCATCTCCTGAGTGTCCATTTTACCTATTTGTTTTGTGTGTGGATATAATCTTATCTCATACTACCTGGGGAGATTTTCCATGAAAAGAACTGTATCTTAAACAACTTTGTGTTCACAAAAATACCTAGCACAATTCCTGGTATTCAGAAGATATTCAGTACATGTCTGATAAATTGAGTTAGTTATTTGACATTAATTAGATTGGCAGCAACATTGCTTACTACTCATTAGGAGTTCAATACATTTTATTTTTCTTTCCTTTACATCTGGATTAAAAACTAAAAAAGTCTTCCCTTTTCCTAAAAAATCAAAACCTATAGATATTGTAAGGAGAGTCATTTATGGTATATGATGAGTGCTTTATAATCGTGAAGGAAAGAGATGGCCATATAGTAGTGTTTCCTTTACAGTTAATCCATAACAATCTTTAGGATGATAAGCTTAAAGCTTTGAAGGATAGCTCAATTATTTGTCTTAAATGCAGAAAAAGGGCCGGGCGCGGTGGCTCACGCCTGTAATCCCAGCACTTTGGGAGGCCGAGGTGGGTGGATCACTAGGTCAAGAGATCGAGACCATCCTGGTCAACACGGTGAAACCCCGTCTCTACTAAAAAGACCAAAAAATTAGCCAGGCGTGTGGCATGCGCCTGTGGTCCCAGCTACTCGGGAGGCTGAGGCGGAAGAATCGTTTGAACTCAGGAGGCAGAGGTTGCAGTGAGCCGAGATTGCGCCACTGCACTCCAACCTGGCGACAGAGCAAG
The DNA here is from genome assembly GCA_963573385.1 of Cacajao melanocephalus. NCBI lineage: Eukaryota > Metazoa > Chordata > Mammalia > Primates > Pitheciidae > Cacajao > Cacajao melanocephalus. The sequence continues at coordinate 5,385 of CAUYLG010019426.1, read as the reverse complement.
ACTCCATCTCAAAAAAAAAATGCAGAAAAAAACAGAACTTAGCGATTTTCTTGTCAAGGAACTTAAATCATTTAGATGAAAACCAGAAAATTCTACACATTAAGACTATTAAATGATTTGGGGGTCTAAAGTCCACAAAGAAACCCCTGGACATTAGAGAGGAAACCTGATGTGAGATGTGGCATAGCTCACGGGAGCAACAATTTCTTGTGAATAAAGTTTCATAAATGTAAACTCAGGTATCCTATAATAAATTGAATATTTTATTAGGCTTTCAAAAATTCTGTATGGTGTGTATGAGAGTGTGCTTGCTGTTCTGCAGGGAAGTGGAAGGCAACATGGCCTTAGAACCAAGTAAGCCCACCTAGAATGTAAATCCCCACTCTGCTGATTACTAGCCAGTAGGCTTTAGCCTGGGAACTTAACACTTCAGAATATTGGTTTCATCATCTACAAAATGGGTATAATAACACTTAATCCTTTAAAACTGTAAAAATTAGGGATCATGAAAACAAGTCATGTGACCCAGTACTTCTCAAAATAGTAGCTGCAATTTTTATTTGCAAAGTCAGATACCTCTCCCCAATTCAGAAAAGAATGTTCCATAAATGTTAAATAGACATATTTGTGAGTTTTCTCTTTCCAATCCTGGGTTTAGACATCATTTTCCTCCATATCGACTATCCACTTAAAATCCCTCAAACCCTAATACGAAGAAAAACTACAGAACTTTTCAGTAGTGATGGCTGTGCATAAGTGCAACAACTGCTCTCTTTGTGCGCTCTGTATTATGCTGCGTTAGAGTAGAGACAACGGGAGGACACTTGTCACAGTGCCTTTCTGTCTCATGTTGGTATTCAATGCATGTGAAAGAATAATAATGGTCATCAGGACCACTGCATACATATTCTACATGAAAGAAAAATCCAATTGGTGTTACAGAGCTCCTGGTCTTAGAATCTCTTTCTGCTTCAGCTGATATATAGTGTAAATCTAAAACTTATTTAAAAACCTGTCTGGGTAAGACAGCTTTTAATTAATCTTCTCTTAGTTTTTATACTATATGGTACCTGGAAGATGCAAGATCAATCACCACTGTATTGTAATGTCGAGTTGTGAGACAGAAAGATAAATGAGCTATCAAACTTAGCATTTTGATAGCTAAGTTAATTTAACTACCCCCAGAACATACTCTAGATTGGTGGATAAAGTTGTGAGCTGAGCCATTGAATGTTATAACCGTGCATGTGGTATGTTTTTAAGAAAACAGAAATTTGCTAGTTGCTATCTGTCCTTTATGGAAATTTAAATCCAGGATCAGAGAGTTGTAGCTGGGTGATAAGGTCATATTGCTAGTTCTGTCAGGGCAATTAAGACAGCTTTATTAACTCAGACTTTTAATTGAGCACTTGTGACAAGGTCTGGGCTAATCGGAAGTTTCTCTCAGCTGGATGCATGAGTAAAAGGTTGGGCAAGCAAATTAAACTTAATTTATGCTTAATAGTAGATCCTGAGTAGACTTTGATTTTTTTAAACAGGACACACAAGACTTTTAAAATTATAATTGTATTTCAGAATGTGTTTTCTCAATTATAGGAATACTGAGTAGATTCTCATTCCTGGGGGAGAGGGTACCCTCATCCCTGGGATATCCATTTACACAGTGATATTTCAATCAGAAAGAAGAATAAGAATAAAACTACCAGCCTGGCTCTTCAAAACTACCAGTCTAAATTGTAATAAAACTTCAAACAAAAGAAAAATGCTTCAGAAGTCATTGGAGAGGTATTTAGATATGTTAATCACAGCTATTAAGAAATATCAGCTTTGGAATGTCACATCTATTCAAATAAGCAACAGTAAATGAAGCCATTGTGAAAGGTTTTCTCTCTCTTAAAAGATAATAAAATCAAATTGCTATGAGGTAGAAAATCATCCTCTACCCAACTTCCATACTCACCTATCCCCAACCTAATCTATACTAGACCACTTTTTTCCATCTCTTCCATTCATGTGCTCATTAACTCTTTTCTAAACATGCATCAAACACACTGTACATATAGGCCAGGTCCTTTGCTCTGTTTTAGAATACTAGTTATTAGCAAGTAACAATTTATGTCTTCAAGAAGTCACAGAGAAAAGTGCAGTTAATTACAAAATGGTATATACGGTGGTTAATTTCATGTGTCAACTGGGTTACGAAATGCCCAGACATCTAAGTGTCTCTATGAGAGTGTTTTTGGATGAGATTTACATTTGAATCCATAAAATGAGTAAAGCAGATTGCCCCCCGCCCCACTCCACTTCACATGTGGGTGGGCTTCATCCAGTCTGTTGAAGGTCCAGATGAAACAAAAAGGCAGAGTAAGGGAAAATTCTCTTCCTCTGCCTGACTGTCTTCAAGCAGAGACATCATCAGTCTTCTCCTGTCTTTGGACTCTCTCCTAGGTCTCCAGTTTGCCAACTGCAAATCTTGGGACTTCTCAGCCTCCGTAATCATGTAAGACAATTCCCTATAATCTATCTCTTTATATATAGAAATATATAATATCTTACTGGCTCTGTTTCTCTGGAGAGTTCACACTAATGCTGTATAAAAGGTGAAAATGGGAACAAAGGTACCCAACATAACATTTGTTTGTCCAGAAGCTTACCTCACTGACGTAGACACTTGACTTTAGAAATCAATTAAAAAACTCACTCAGTTCTCATATTCAACCCTAAGAACTTTCTAATCTCAACCCATAAACCACAAAAAACATTACTTCCCTAACATTTCACCATTTCGAAGCTGTTCTGTGTGGTATTCTCTTTTGTTATAGTACGTCAATGAATTTCAGTTTGCTTCTATCATAATAGATTTCTTCAAAGAGAAGATCTTCTTTATATGTTTTAGAGTAGAAATAATTATTTTCACAAACCTGTGGATGCTTAGAGATCAAAGTTACCTTCAAAGCCTTGTAATATAACTCTCAAAATTTCCTGTCCTATATAAAGGTAAAATGATTCACCTGAAGTCTTCCAGCTAGTTGCTGGCATAGCCAGGCAAGAACCCAAATCTTGAGATTCCTTTTCTTTCACATCAAGGATACTTAGAAAAAAAATCCTAAAAAGATATTGTCAACTTTGAACAAATCTCTGATTCATTAAACAAATCTTTCTAACTGCACTTTTACTAAAAAAAATATTTTGTTGTTTTTGAAAGTCCTGCCAGGTAAAGAGTTTGTTAATTAACTTACACACACACATACACACTCACACATATATATAACTTTTTCCTTTTCTAGGGGCAGTGGGAAAGAACCTCTAATTTGAATATAGATACATATATATGTGTATGTGTGTATAAATATTATCATAAATTTACATAAAGGTTTTATAAAAATAGACATCCATGTAATGTTTTAAAATTCTGTTTATACTTTTATTAGTGAGTAAAAGCTTTAACTTTTAGTTCTAAAATTTAAAATCTAAGGAGCCTAAAAAATAGGCATCACTCTGACACACAGAAGAGGATAATGGTTAAGAACATGGGATTTAACATTAGCTGCACCCAAGTTTGAACCCCAAGTCTGCTACTTGAAAAAGAATTATTGGAGCTCTTTGTAACTAAAGCCACTTAATAAGGGTAGAATGGTTAAAAATCAAAGTAGAGGGGTTCCTGTTTTGGAACAATTTGTTAGGATCATTTCTCCATGTTTGAGGGCACGAAGTGGTTGGTCATGTATTGTAGGAACTAAAATCATAAGGACCATATTTAGAGCTAATATTTGGTTTTGATATATTTTAAACTAAGAATAAATTACTTTAAAATAAATAGTTTTTAAAATAAAAGATAAATGATAGCTTAAAAATAAAAACAATTCTGCATTATTCAGCAAAACCTACTTGAAGGAATATTTGACTTCCTAAGGAGTAACAAACCCTGTCTCTATTAATAAGATAAAGGAGTCAAGCAAATAATAATTGTTTCCATTTTTTTTCTACTGCATCTTGGCAGGAAATAAAGATACCAGTAAGCAGCCAATGCTTCATTTTAGCAGCCTTGCTAGAGATAGACACGTGAGGGCTGCTTTGGTGGGATAGACAGGAGCGGGTGGATGCAGTGATGGAGATGCAAGTGTGGTGCCTACTGTGACTGATCTGAACCTGATCACAGACACAGGCTGCAGGGATTTGTGAAACAGGCTCACTGTGCACTGGTTACTAAGGTGTCTACATCCGATGAGACGAACACCCACACACAAGTTACATGAAGTGAGTTTATCACTTACAGATAGGCATGAGAATGACAACAGAATCCTAAGATTCAGGGAAAACCGTTCCCCCAAGCCCCAGAAAAGCTGCCCAAAGTGGATAAAGGTTTGGCTACAAGTGCCCCGCTTGCATTATAGCTGAGGTACTCCAGACACAGTCTGCTGTGAGTTTTATATCCAGGGACATCATAATTCACTGAGCTAGAGCATAGAAAGACATCTTGTTTCTATGAGGATCAGGTTGTCCCAGCTGGCCCCTCCTTATCTCAGGATGTGGAATTCCCAGAACATTCAACAGTTATTCTTGAGAACTACAAGTGAGAAGGGAGAGAACTGGGTCGTTTCAAGGTCACCTGAAGAACTGTCCCACAGGAGTGTCCTTACACATTTTCACAGTTCAGACCACTCCTGAGACCAAACCAGCAAGCCTCTGACTGCCCCTAAAAATTCAGATTGAGAACAGCCAAACAATATTTCAAAAAGTGCTGACAATATTACATCTACCCTAAGCTACATCTGTCCTCAAGGAAAAGAAAAAAAAAAAAAAACCTCTGACATTGAACATATCCTTTCCTTGAAAAACAGTAGAGAATACCTGTGGTATCTGAATAGTACCACTTTCAAAACTGTTCACAGTATTCAAAAGGGAAGCCTTTTCTTACCTTCTTTTAGTGCTTGGGTGAACTGGTGGTAGAATCACTCAACAATAGGCATTTTCTAACTCTGGTAATTTAGGTGTGAAATAGACCCTCTCTGAGCCTCAGTTTCCATGTTCTTAATTAAAAAAAATGAAGATTAAACTAGATAGTGAATAAAACAGTCTTGACACGGGACCCAGGACCTAATAAGTGTTCAATAAATTATAGTCATTACTAAATTTACTCACCCAAAGGCTTTTATTTTTTATGAAAAGCATATCTATCTCACAGATTATATAATATTGTTGCTAAGGATGATTCAAACCAGGTATTACAATCATAATTACAAATGTAAACTCAAACCATAAAAAAGATGAGATGAACAAATGAATGACAAGGTGTTTCTCTTCTTTTACCCTGCTAGAGAATACAAACTGTTTTTTTAATCATCTTTTTCCTTTTTTTAACTTTATTTCTTCTCAAAAAAGAAA
>CAUYLG010019425.1:0-17042 GCA_963573385.1 Cacajao melanocephalus | reverse complement strand
CCAACTGGCTAACATAGTGAAACCCCATCTCTACTAAAAATACAAAAATTAGCCGGATGTGGCTGTGCACACCTGTAACCCGAGCTACTCAGGAGGCTGAGGCAGGAGAATCACTTGAACCCAGGAGGTGGAGGTTGCAGTGAGCTGAGATCAGGCCACTGCACTCTAGCCTCGGTGACAGAGCGAGACTCTGTCTCAAAAAAAAAAAAATTATATTACAATTGGCTTAGCTCCATGTAAAATTCATTTTTGTGATGTAGATCTTCATATATTAGTTTTAGAGCAGCTTTATTAAGGTATACTTGCTATAAGTGCACATATTATACTAAATTGTACATATTTAAAGTGTATTATTTGATACATTATTATATACATATAGACATGCATATATGACATACATATACACGTGTATATATATCTATGTACATATAGACTCAAAACACTCATGACCGTATCTATTGCCCATGAAAAAGTGTGGTCTCTTTGTAGTCACTCCCCTCCCCATCCTGACTCTTGATCCATTGATCCATACATGGATATTTGCTTTGTTATCATTTTTCAGGGTATTAAACATCGGCTGGGCATGGTGGTGTGTTCCTGTAGTCCTAGCTCTTTGGGGGCTGAGGCAGAAGGATCGCTTAAGCCTAGGAGTTCAAGGCTGTAGTAAACTATGATTGCACTGCTGCCCTCCATCCTGGGCAACAGAGCAAAACCTTGACTCTTAAAAAATAAAAATAAAAAGGAAATAAAAGTAAAGGTGCTATGTACAAGTCTTTGTATGAACATACGCTTTTTTCCTCTCGGGTAAATATCTAGGATAGGATGGCTGGATCTTATAGCATACATGTGTTAAACTTTTTAAGAAACTGTAAAAATGTTTTCCAGAGTAGTTGTACATTTTGCATTTCCAGCAGTCATGTATGAGTTTCAGTCTTTCTGCATGTTCACTACCATTTGGTATGGTCAGTGTTATAAATTTTCTCTATTTAAGCGAGTGTATAGCAGTGTCTCACTGTGGTTTAATTGTGCTTGGCTAATTACTAATAATGTTGAGTTTTTATTCATGCGCTCATTTGTCATTTGTGCATCTTCTTTGGTAAAATGTCTGTTGAAACGTTTGGTCCATTTTTTTATTGTTTGCTTTCTTACTGTTTTTGAGAATTCTTTATACATTCTGGATACAAGTCCTTTATCAGTTATATACTTTGCAAGTATTTTCTTCTAGCTTACAGCTTGTCTTTTTATTTTCTTACTGGTATCATTCAAAGAATAAAAGTTTTTAATTTTGATATGGTCACATTAATCAATTTGTGGTTTTTACTGTGAGTGTCTTGTCTAAGAAATTTTTGCTTAGTTGAAGGTCACAAAGATTTTCTTCTATGTTTTTTTCAGAAGTTTTATAGTTTCAGGCTTTACGTTTAGGGCCATGATCCATTTTGAGCTAACTTTTTTATATGGTGCAATGTATTGATTTAAGTTTATTTTGATGAATGTAAATATCCCAGTTGTTCCAGCCTCATTTGTGTGAAAAGACCATTCTTTCTCCACTCAATTGCCTTTGCACCTTTCTCAAAAATTAATTGTCTACTTAGGGGTCTATTTTTGCATCCTATTCTGTTTCATTGATCTATTTGTCTATCTTGATGCCATAGCATACTGCCTTGGTAATGTAACTTCTAAGAAGTTTTGAAAATGGGTAGTGTAAATCTTCTAAGTTTTCTCTTCATTTTCAGAGTTGTTTTGATTGCTCTAGGTCCTTTGAATTTGTATGTAAACTTTTGCTTCATCTTGTAAATTTCTACAAAAGAGTCTACTGGAATTTTTTTCTCAGATGTTCAATCTATAGTTTTATTTGGAGAGAATTCAAATCTTAATAGTATTGAGTCCTTTGACCCATAAAGCAGCACATCTCTCCTTTTATTTCTTTAATTTCTTTCAGTAGTATTTTGTGGTTTGCAGTACACAGATATTTATCCCACAGTATTTCATAATTTTTGAGGCTACTGTTAGTAGTATTGTTTGTTAAATTTCAGTTTCCAATTATTCATCATGAGTATATAGAAATACAGTTGATCATGCAACCTTACTATCATCATTTGTTAGTTCCAGTAGCTTTTTTGTAGGTTCCATTGAATTTCCATGTAGACAGTTTTGTCATCTGTGAATAAAGACAATTTTACTTCTTTCTTTCCTGTGTTGAATTGAAAAAATAATCGTTTTTTTTTTCATTATTGCACAGGCTAGAACCTATAGTACAATGTCAAACAGAAATGGTGAGAGCAGGTGATTTTGGTATAGTTTTCTCCAAATTTCTAGAACTTGATGTTTGCTGAGCTTCTCAAATCTGCCCATAACTCAATCAAATTTGGAAATATTTTGGCCATTAATTCTTCCTTTTTTCTTTTTTTTTTTTTGTTTCCCCTTCTCTCTCCTCTCCTTCAAGGACTAAAAGAAACACATATCGGGCCCTTTGATATTGTCCCATAGTTCTTTAATGTTTTCTCACTCTTTTTTTTTTTTTTTTAGTTTTATTTTCAGGAGTTTGTGCTTTTCTGTCTTTAAGTTCTTGAATCTTTTCTTCTGCAATGCCTAGCCTGTTTTTAATTCCATTTAGTGAATTTTTAAAAAATCCTCCCCCTACTGGTACAACGCCCTTTTGAGAGTAATCTACCCCGTGCCTCGGATCTATGATGTTTTCTGATATGGCTCACAGACACAGGAACCATTCCCACTTCTGTGCAAGGGTTTGGCGCAGTTTCCTCTAACCTTCTCACGTTTTTCCTCTGGACTTGGTGGTTGAGTCTTATTCTGCTGAATACGTTGAATCTTATTCTGCTGAATACGCAAGTGACGGGCTTTACGGATTTCAGTAATTCTCTCTCTGGCAGCACTTGCGCATCCTGTGAAGGATTCACCTTGTGGATGATACACACTTTATAAACCACCTTTTCTGCAAAGGGCCAGATGGCAAATATTTTAAGCTGTGCAGGCCATATGGTCTCTGTTGCAACTATTCAACTCTGCCGTATAGCCTGAAAGCACTTGCAATGTGTAAATGAATGGAAGTGGCTATGTTCCAATAAAACTTTATACAGTAAAAACAGGTGGTGGTAGGCAAGATTTGGACTGTGGGTCTTAGTTCATTGATGATTATAACAGTGACTGTGTGTGTGTGTGTCTGTGGGTGGCTGGGTCGGTGTACATGTTTTGTATTAATAGTTACTACTTCTAAATGGGATTTGAGACAGGCTTATCCCAAATTCAAGGCAGAAAAAAAGTCCACAGTTATTGCACGTTTTCAGGTTGGTGTACACTGACACTTGCTTTCATTATTTTTGCTCCTGTTTTTGAAATGCTAAGTAGTGAATCGTTTAATGCTGACATTTAAGCTAATTGCTCTTTAATGTACATTTGACATATGAGGCAACATATTGCAATCTAAAAATAATTGAGATAAATCATTTGCTTATATTGCTGTGGCAAAGACAAACCGTTTTTCATCTCCCTCCCTTTTCCTAGTGTCTAGAGCAGGGTGTCTTGAAGTCAAAATGGAAATCTGTACTTGCCACCTCCACTTCTTGGGAGCAGTGGGTGGAGGGGCAGCAGCTCCGTGAGACACCCTCTGTCATCAGGCGGTTTCCCGATGGGCTGTGTTCCAGGCTCTGTGCTTCTGAATTCCTCTGCAGTGGTTGGCAGGCAGCCAGCGTGCCATGAAGGATTAGATTTTGTGTCTCTTCCTTTTACACTCGCCCCAAGAGGATTTCCCTCTTCAACTTTAAAAAGACTGGCTCCAACCAGCAAATCCAACAAGTGGGCCCATTTGTGAGTTGAATACCTTGGGAATTATGCTATACAAATAAGTCACAGTTGAATAACCAGTACGTGCAAATTGATTTTTGTCTTTGGGTGGGGGAAAAGCCCTCATAGTTCTCTCTAGGGAAGATTGTATCACCATATAACAACTGTCACAAGGGCACAATACATTTTTGAGTAAAATCAGTCATCCGTTTCTCCGGGCACTTCATTTTTAGTTATGAAGTGTGTTGATCATATTTCAAAAGCCTGCTGTATGTTCCTTAAAGGGCCCCTTTTCTCCATTTGCACTGAGCCAGTAGAGATTTCCAGCTCTATTCAACATGATTATATATTATGAAACCAAAAGGCAATCAGTTATTCCTACACAAAGGCAATTTGTTCATTTTTGGTAAATAGAGATTTGGGCAAGCTTTAATAAATACACGTGCCATTTTTCTATTTTGTAATTTTTCACGGAAAGTACAGTTTATGAACATTTATTACATTAAGTCGAGTATTTACTTAACACATGTATAAAATGTTGTGTGGAAAAAAAACACACTAAAACCCAAAGCGCTTTCTATCCTCTCAACAATAATCATCAACACAGAAGACTCTGTGACCAAACGTGTGAGTGTCTCCCCATACACGAAGCAGCAGACACTGCTAAGTGTCCTCGGATTCAACTCGGTTCCCACGCTGTCCACCTGGAGACAGCTTCAGATCCCACAAAGCGAAGGCTTCGGCCCTTAAGACCGTCCCCGATGGTCTTAAGGTGCCAATCAGCAAGCCCACGTGGTCTTACCTGTACTTCTGACCTTCCCCCTGCCTCCCACTATAAATTAGAGTTCCCACGACCCCCTCCTCAGGTTCAGCTCACAGAACGCAGGGAAATAACTTACGTTTACTGGTTACTATAAAGGATATGACAAAGAATACAGATGAAGGGATGCATAGAACGAGGTATGGGAAAAGGGGCCAGAGCTTTCCTGCCCCCAACCCATGCAGGCCTCTTTCCCTCCAGGAAGCCCTGTGTTATTCAGCTGAGAGTTCCCTAAGCAGTATCCTTTTGGTGGTTTTGTGGAGACTTCATTGAGTAGCCGTGACTGATTACATCATCGGCCATTGGTGATCTACTTTTGGCCTCTCTCTCCTCCCTGGGGGTTGCGAGGGGGGGGGGGGTGGGGCTGTAAGTACTACACGATAAACTTGCCCTGGTTTTTCTGATGACACCTGGGGGCTGCCAGCCCTCTGGAGATTCTAAGAATTTTACCAGCTGTATGTCAGAAAATGGGATCAAAGAGTAAATATAGATCATGGGTGTCTTGGCTACAAAGTAAGCTCTATGATAGCTGGGACTGTATATCTTTCTGGCCGTTGTATTTTTATGGCTAGATGTAGCCAACACATAGTTTCTGTTATTAAATATTTGCGAAGCAAATGAATGAATGAATGAAAAGAATTGACCTTATAGGCTGGAGTGACTGAATAACTATTGACATGAACAAAGGTGGATGTATTTACAGAAAACCGTAATTTCATTTTTACAGTGTTTAATGATGGGGATCACCTCGGTTGAGTAGAGCTTAACTCTGCAGTTCAATATTTTAAGAAGGTCTGTGGTGGTAAGACAATGAATAAAGAACATTAAAGAAAATAGAGCTATGTCTATGAACACCTTGTGGAAAACTACAGTAAGGGGGAGGTTGGTGAAGGAGGAAATTCGTGTAATTGGATGAGATAGAACAACCTCTTTTATTTAAGGCTGTGTGCCTTTTCTTGCCCTCTTTTCTAAAAACAGTGTCAAGACTCCCAGATCAAACTAATTTGCATTTAGTTTGGAAAAATATTCTTATATTTTAAATATGAGTTTCCACATTAAGAACCATTAGAACATATAGAAATTACAGGCAGATCAGTATTAAGCATATACCATACAGTAACTTTGTAACAAATTTATAGACAAATCAACCAAATTCTAGGGGAGGAATTTAGTAAACTTTGTTCTTAAGAAACGGGAGCCATCATTCAGAAGATATTCTGTCAGTTCTCAATTTCCAAATGTTTGTGAATTTTAGTCCTTTTTGTTGTTGTTACTAGTTTATGTCTTTACTGAATTGTGGTGAGTAAACATAGTTTGTATTATAATGGTTCCTTGCAATTTGTTTTATAGAACAATTTTGGTAAATGTGTCTGAAATGAATGCATATTCTTCAGTTGTTAGATGAAGAAATCTATGTCCATTGGATATCTTCCATATATTTGCTGATATTTTGTTTTTACTTTCACAGAGTGGTGTATTAAAAATCTCCCACTATAAAGGCAAATTTTCCATTTCTTACAGTTTTTTTTTTCCCTAAACTGTTAGCTGCGTAGATTAGAGAAGCTATAGGGTGCTGGTTGATTGACGTCTCCAGCAGCTGTGATATGGGGCCAGCATACACTGGCTTGAGAGGGCTGATTGCGCACGTCTACTCCCAACTCTGTGTTTAGAGATTTAATGTCGGAAGCTGGAAATTGCCCCTGGTGGTAGTATGTACACCATGGAAATTAGCAAGTGTCACAAATCAAGGCTATTTCCCTCCACCCTTCAAAGCACCAGTTTACCAGCACACCAGTGCTTTGTCATAATAAAGAGATCCTCCTCTTCTCTGAATCTGCGTTTTGCCTTATAAAATACTTTGATATAAAAATAGTTACACAAGATTTCTTCTGATTATTTGCTTTCATCGAGAGCATGTTTCTCCAGGGAGTATTTGATTTGCTTCTGCCAGATATCTGGATGCACTATCAAGCAGGATGACTGTTTAAATTTAAAATATCCAACTGATTACCAGAACTGGTAAAATGAGACAGATGAGAACCAGCCAGCGAAGCTGCGTGTGCACCTCCTATGACTCAGCAGTCTCCTTGAAAGTGGAAGAGATGGATAGGCACACATACCCTTACCAAAGTCACAGCTGCCGAGATCACAATAGCCCTGCACTGGAAGCTAGCCAGAACCCAGCAACAGGAGAGCAGTCAAAGAAATTATGGTATACTTACTCAGTAGAAAATTGTATAGCAATGAGAATGAATGAGCTACTACACACAGCAATTTGGACGAATTAAACGAATGTGATGTTGAGAAAGAAGCCAGATGCAAGAGAGTAAACACTGCATGACTTCACTGAGCTCAAGTTCTTAAACTGGCAAAAATAACCTTTGCTGTGCAAAGTCAGGATGGTGGTTCCCCTTTGAGGGGTGGAGTGGTTAGAAGGGGCTACCCAAGGGGCTTCAGTGTGTTGCTAATGCTTGTTTCTTGATATTGGCGTGTTCAGTTTGTGAAAATTCATCAACTTGTTCACTAATATTTTGTCCCCCTTTCTGTATGTGTGTATTGTTCAATCAAAAATGAAATTACCTGTGGTCTTTGGGGGTTCAATATTAATAATACTTCAGGCTCCAAGCCCACATAAATTATCCAACCCATCTGAATTATCTGGCTTTGTACTTTGAGGGAGATATTCTTTCTTTCCTCTCCACTTGGGACTAAGGTGGGATGATATAGGTATACTGATGTCTAGCTTTACCAAGTGCTGTTCTATTCATTACCTGTCTCACCCTGTCATTAATGCTATAGCTTTCTTGGGTTTCATGCAGGGATCTCAGACCTTGTACAGACATAAAACCAAAATTCAAGATCACCTGAAATTGGTATATACACCCAGGTCCATTGTTGGCTTAAATACAATTTTTTACCTGCCAGGATTCTTGCTTTTAACTTTGTTTCTGATCTTAAAAGATTTTTAAAAAAATTTTTTAAATTTTCCTTATTTTTTTCCAAGTTTAATCATTCATTCATAAAAGTGGTGTTAATATTTCATCTACCACTCTTATATATTTTATAACAGGAAGTTTTAGACCTCTTGCTGCAATACTGTGAGATACAGAAGACTTCCCCCAAGGTTCTTTCTCCCTGTATTTTTAGGGGAAGAAGGAAGAAAAAGTGTGAAAGTGAGTCACAACCATCCAGTTGTGCTCATTACTGTCTATTCAGTTGGTGTATATTCTGATGATGGTAGAGGGTGATAATGCAGGAGGCTGGAAGATAAGAATTTAGTTCAAAGAATGTGGTAAACTTTTGAACTGGAAAAATCCTTTTGATCTGCATTCCAATGGTCAGTTATCACATCTGCAAAATGGGAGTGGGGCTAGAATAGCTATTTCCCAACTTTGTCTTTCATGTTCAAAATTAGCAAAGTGATTTTAACAATTATCTTAGGATCCCATTGAATTTTATCTCCTTTGTCTAATAATTAACTGATCAAATTAATAATTAAATTAAGAGTCATAAATGTTCTCTTATTTCTTCATGTGAACTAATAGAGTCTATTATTATAATTTAGCATTTTATAGTACTTAAAACCATGACTTTGAGGTGTCTATAAAAAGATACCGTTTCTGCCTTTGAGGAATGGTGGTGATATAATTTGAGTTGAAATTTAACCATCATCACAGTAGCCTAGGCTGTGTTGGTGGTAGGCTTTGTGTGGATTACCAGATTTATGTTTCTCATTTACAAATTGTAAGCACCTTTTCCAGTGTGTGTATATGTGTGTTCCTATTTTCCAAGTTGATATATGAATGATAAACAAAGCCTATAGTAATACAGTCATAGGACAATGAAATATCTTAGGAATTTAAGTAAAAATAACTTTTTAAAAAACTACTAAAGTTGTAAATGGCAGATAGTGAATGACTCATATAAAAAGAATTGGTAAACCCAATTTTTAGAAACTCAGTAACTACCTTTTTTTTCTTGCACAAAACAAACATTATACTTACAGGTCTAGGGGCTTAAATTCCATTATTTTGTTATTCCTGTGAGAGAGTGAGTCATGAAATTTGTTTCCATCACTCTTAAACTCAGAATTTTGTGCTGTTTTATGAAGTATTTTTATAATGTTTTGTTTTACTTCCTTTTTCCTCACTGTTTACCTTGGATAGTGTGTAAAGGTTTTTAACTAATGGTCATGTAATCAAGTTCCTTTTAAGGCTGAGGCAGGTAACAAGTTGCCAGAAATATTATTTGTAAGTGCTTTATAGCAAGGATCTAATCATTACCTTTATTACGGCATTAAAAAAACAACATATAGTAACAATCCAAGCATGGAGGCATGAGAGGAAGATCTCTGGACAAGGGTCCTAGCTACCCCTTACCAGGTGGAGCCGTATGAAATTACAGTTCAGAATGGTTGAATATTGTCAATGATAGATAATTCTACCTGATGCTGTCGACGTTACTGGGCAGCTTTCTTCATGAGCTTCGGTCTTGTCTGCTCTAAGTGAGGATATTGCTCAGAGGATGGCTATGAGGCATAAATGTGGTGATCTATTTTATTGCCTTGAAACCATAAGGCATTATACATATATATTGCCTTATGATCATTGTGCATTTGGTAAAATATTGTGGAATCTAACTTTCATTTTCACTTTAATCCTTACGGTATTAGTTTTCTCTGGAAATTGACTTTGTATGGATCAGGAGATAAAGAAATGTGAGATTACTGGTAAAGCAGGGGTTAAGATGATACACACATACACACAATCTAGGGCAGTGAAAAAGTCACCTCTTAAAAAAAATTAATCGAATCTGGGAGATTTTACACCCAATTTTAGAAATGACCGGGCTGGTCATTTAGACATTTGCCGTCTTCATTGTTATCACCATCTCCTACTCCTTCTCATTCGCAGATAAAAAATGATAAAACACACTCTTGCAGAAAGGAAGTTTCTAAAATGCATACAAAAGAATAAAAATGTTTTCTAGAACTCATGCAGGGAGTTGCTAGAGGCTAAGCTGTCCTCCTGGTGCCTGAGGAAGTCTCTGGCTGTGGTCTGGCGATGGCCTGTGGTAACACTGCTTACACATGCACTCTGAAATGCTTATGGATGAGTTGTAAGGTTTCCTCATACCGTTATAAAAAACTCAAGCCAAACTAGAAATTCAGTAAGTGCAAGTGGGTCAGTATTTGAAAAAAAAAAATTATATACACACACACCAAAGTGGAGCAAGCTGTAATCTGTTTGGCAAATGTATTGAACTGCATGTGTTTACCATGCATTAGCAAGTCTGAAACAAAGCCTCTGTGTTAAACTTAAAGATGGACATCAGGCAAGCAGGCCGCACCTGCCTCTGATGGAGCTGGGGGAAAAGACACACGAGAACAGAAACTATTGGGAGTGTGTAGGGAATTGGGGCATGGTGGGCGTCTCTGCAGAAGCAGAGCAGGGCCTGTGAAGGGAGTGGCGGCAGCCGTGGTGGAGGACTGCTGTTGGGGTGGAAGCCAGCTGCACGCAGGGAGAGGACCAGAAAATGTTGATCGTGCTCAACGAGTTTTAGCCTGTGATGTCACAGCTGGCCTGGGCATCACAAATTCCCAGTTTCACGTCTTTGATAAATAATGGTTAGTACCCAGCCAGAGAAATTCAAAATAAACAATGATTTGCTGCTTGTGACACTTCTCTAGATGACCACTGAAAGCATAGTTTCGTGTATCATTCAGCCAACGCATTGCCTACCTACGTGCCTTGTGTGAGTTACTGAGAAAAAACGCAAATGGCTTGTAGAATGGACATCTAGGAGTCTTGAATATGTCACATCGACATTCCTAATAGTTTCATGCCAAAGACTATATATTAATACAACAAAGCACAAAATACATTGGGTCAGAAATGGTAGTTGCTTATTTCAACTTGTTCATATGTCATAATGTGGAGTACTGATTGAATATACAGAATTTTGTTTAGCCCCTTTCATATTTATTAGTAATATCTTGAACTTCTATTGCCCTTCAAGCAAAGACTGTGTTAAAAAAAGATAAGCAGAGAAGGAACAATATAAATGTGAAATGGGTTTTATGGCTTGTTTACCCTTAACCTAAGTGTTGCATAGATAGAAACATAGCATTTGGAGTCAGAAGAAGCCAAGTTTGAATTTCCATGCTACCATTTTATAATGATAATGAAAATAACATTGAGTTAATATTTATTGAGTGCTTACTGTATGCAAGGCAGTATGTACAGGGCATTATCTACTGTCTATTATCTGTGGACTATTATCTGTAATCCTACTATAACCCTAGGACGTAGGTGATTAGAAAATGCATCTGTTCCCATAGCTCCAGTTCCCAGCTCCTCAAAGAATTCCCTGTTTGCATCTCTGGGACCTATCCCTTTCCCAGTCTCCAAGCCTACATGTTGGCTTGACTGATAATACTCCACCATTCCATTAAACACTGTACGTTCGATATTGAATTATCACCATCCCAATGCTCCCCCAAATTAGTTTTCTTATGCCTCAGACATTCTTACTTCTATGAAGTATGCCTTATTTGTATAAAATGTTACCTGCCCCCTGGAGAGGATTTCTTCCTCCCCCTCTCCCTACCTATCCATTCAGTCACTAAGTTTGCAATATTGCTTATCTTGATCCTCTCTTTTCTACTCCTGCAGCTGGATACCTGATAACCACTGTCATCACTGGTCCCTCTTTAGATTCTTGACCATGAACATCAGTTAAAGCCTTCATCCTGCCTGGATATGATACTACATTTAGTTCACTCACCTCCCTGCGCCTCCAATTTCACACCTTTTCTCTCCTCAAACCTCATTTATCTGCTGTCCTTAACACCCACATGCTATGGTCTGGGTGTTTGTGCCTCCAGAAAATTTACATGTTGAAACTTAATCTTCATTGCCATGGTTTTAAGACGTGGGGCTGTTAGGAGGTGATTCAGGTAGCTTATTAATAGGATTAGTGCCTGTATAAAAGAGGCCCAAGGGAGCTGGTTTCCCTTTCCACCATGTGAGGATGCAGTGAGGAGGTGCCATCTATGAATCAGAGAACAAGCTCCTTTGATGCCTTGATCTTGGACTTCCCAGTCCCTAGAACTGTCAGAAGTAGGTTTCTACTGTTTATAAGCCAGTCTATGATATTTTGTATAGTAGCCCAAATGGACTAAGACCTGACATCACTGGGAAAGCAGAAGCAGTCACAAGAGAACTTCACCAGCTGCCACCTTGTGTTGCTCCATTGGCCATCTGGAGAGTATATGATGACGGTGTATTCTACTCTGCTTTCTATCTAAAACCAATGTGGTTGTTCCTGTGGGAGGCAGAGAGGTCTCCCTTAAAACTGCCACGCCCTAATCCTTAAAACCTGTGGCTACGTTGTTACGTGGCAAAAAAAAAAAAAAAAAAAAAAATCTTACAGCTGTAATTAAGATTACAGGTGAAAATAGGGAGATTATTCTGGACCATCCAGGTGGGCTCAATTTAATCACATGGGCCCCTAGAAGAGAAAACTTTCTCTGCAAGTCAGCAAGATTCGATGCCTGTGAAGGACCTGATGTGCTACTGTTGGTTATCACAGAGGGAGCGATGTAAGGAATGTGGGAGACCTTAAAGGCTGAGGGAATCTCCTTGCTGTCATCCAGCAAGAAAGCAGGGACCTCAGTCCTACAACGACAAGGAACTGAGTGTTGGCAAACAAGCCGAGAGAGTTTGCAAGCAGATGCTTCCCTGAAGCCTCAGATAAGAGCTCAGACCGCTCAACACCTTGATTTTGGCTTTGTGGCATCCTGAGCAGAGGGACCAGCCAAGTCCTCTCAATCCCTACAGAGCTTCAGAAACCTTGAGATCATCAATTTGTGTTTCAAGCTGCCAAGCTTGTGGCCATTTGTTATGGTAGCTGTAGAGAGTGAATATACATCTCACTTCTGTTTGTTTACTCAAAGGACATTGAACTCCCATAATTCTCTCCTCTCTTATACATCATCAGCTTTTCTTTGTTGGGTCATTCTTTGTCAGCACATGAAATATTATTTGTTGCATCTTAAAATGTGCAGACAAATCCCTCTAGACTGTGTTCCCCTGCAGCTACTACTTTATTTCCCTATCATCCTTGAATGGTTAAAGCTCCTTGAAGGAGTTGCCAGTAATCTCTCCCCTTCCCTTTCCAGTTTTCTCTTCCACTCCAATAGGGCATTTAGCCCCCGACACGGGCACCCTTACAATCTTCTTGAAAGAGACCTCAATGTTGCTAAATCCATCGATGACCTCTATGTTGCTAAATCCAAATGTTCAACCCTAAGTCTTCGTCTTACTTGACCTATACCCCACATTGGACTTAATTGATTCCTCCCTCTTCCTTGTAACACTTTTTCGTTCAGCCTCCAGAACGCCACAATTCAACGTTCTTCCCCATTCACCACTTCTCCTTCTCAATTTGTTTGTTTGGTCTTTCCTCATTTTCCTGGATTCTTAACATGATATTGTCACAGCGTGTGGTCCTGAGACCACTCACTTCTTTGATGTCCTCAGCGAGTCTTTCAATACCATCCATACAGTTGACTCCAAATTTTGTTTCTCCAGCCTGGACCTCTACTCGGAAGTTGTCTGTCTCAAGGGCCACTTATCTCTACATTTGGGTGCCTAACACTCATCTCAAGTGTAACAAGTCTAAAACCCAGCTCTTGTTTTTCTCTCTGAAACCTGCTCCTCACACAGTCTTTTTCCACCTCAGTGAATTATAATTCAATCTGTATGCAGGACAAAATGACCCCAGAGCCATCTGTGTAGGACATGTCTTGTGTTTGACTTCCTATCCTTTTAGCCCATCATTTACTCTAACCATTATTGCTGCAGTGAGCTTTGCACAAGTTCTCTGCAGCAACGTGACCTCACTGCACTGTGTATATCTCACTTTCTTCCCTGGAGCCTTTCTGACACCAGAGCCTGGGCTATTTGCATTCAAGTATATCTAACTGGAGAGCTGATGGAGTCAGTGGCTGAAGGTCTGCTTTCTGTGCCTCAGGTGCAGGACACACGGCTCCTCCAAGATCTCAGCTGTCAAGGCCCAACTGGCATCAGTTGTAACCAGCTGAATACTGCATCCCTGTGTCAGTTTTCTCCTTGTTCCTGTTTTCCTTTCTCTACTCTTCCTTACCTGTTGCCTAGGGTCAATTCCCCAAATAAAGCACATGCATACAGCTTTCTGTTTGGTACCGGAAGTGACTTAGAATTCAGATCCTCAGAATGAGGATCAGGTGCTGGATCATTCCCAGGCCAGAGAGCGATACGAGCACCACTGCTGTCGGTAGGTCCGGAAGCCCTTGCGTGCAGGAGCAGTGCAGTTACTCTCGGTGAAAACCGCAGGCTCAGGCTGGCCGACCATCACATCAAGGAACGATGGGAAAGCAGAAGTCCCCAGGGCAGTGCTTACGGAGACTTCTATATCCAGTGATGCTAGAAAAATCTCTGGTGAATCCCTCAAGGAGTGTTACAGCATAGCCTGCTAGAGGTCTAGAGTAAGATCACATATTCTGCAGCAGAGAAACGCTAGCTGTTGGGAGGGTAGCTATTGCAGTATTGCTGGGCCGTGCTGGGGACTGAGCACTTGGCCGTGGGATCATGACTGTGGTGATGTCCATGGAGAGCCGGATGTTATGAGTCCAGGTGGATGCAGCAGCGGTGTCTCTTATGATGGAAACGGCACATTTCCAATGAGCCGCAAGCAGGCTCAGGAGCCACGGGTGAGTCACATTTAACATGTGACTCAGAATCCTTTGTTCTCTGTTATAACTCCTTTGTTATAGCTATAGTCTCATGGGGTCTCCCTGTGACCAGTCATCAGAGGAAGCACAAAATTAGGCCTGGGTCCCAGGCGGATCAGGTCAGCATCTTGGTGCTGGCCATAAGTGGACTCTGGCCGTACTGCAGCCCGCTTATGGATGGCCTTGTAGAACCATGATGAAGGGAAGAGTCTCCCAGTGGACAGAATTGCAAACAGCCTACTGGGATACTAGTATTTGACGGAGCTTTAGGGTAAATATGGACTTCAGGGCAGTGGTAAATCGGTTGGCCGATTGGTCAAGGGCTTAAAAGGAGCAAAATTAGAAAACTGGAGATAAGGAAATCTGAGGAAGAGGCATACTGAAACACATATGAGTGGGCACAAAATGTGTCCATTTTGTGTCTTAAGATAATTCCCATCAGAGAGCATCAACCCAGAAGAGCTTGAATAACCCATTTGGACATCATGACCCTTCATGCAGGTAAGTCAGCCTCCGTCCTTGGCTACCCAATTCTTGTGCAATGGGACTATGAGTAGTGCGACCATAGTGGCAGGAAGGGGGCCTATGCATGGCCTCAGGCTGACCTGGCTGCTGCCTCTACTCAGCATCCAACCTGCCAGCAGCAGATGCCAGTGCTGAGAATCCTGTGAGGAGAGGCCAGCCACTTGGTTGAAGTGTGATCATTGAACCCTCTACTCTGGCAGGGATAATCATTCTTATTTACCAGAAATGATGGAAACTCTGGGTTTGGGATTTCCTTGTTTGCCTGCGGTGTCTCTCCCAGAGCCACCATCTCAGGATGGCATTTCAGAATGCCTGGTTTACCAGTATTAGTTTTTGCAACAGTGCTTCAGATCTAAGGACCCCCATCTGCTTTTGCTTTTCTGCAAAGAAATGCAACAGTGGGTGCGTGACCTTGAGGTCCCCCTGCATCATGTACAAATGCAACCCAGGAGCAGCTGGCCTCATAGAGGGAGGAGGAGATGACTCATTGAAGACTTATGTAAGGTACCAGCTTGAGAACACATGCTACAGGATTGGGTTGCTGTCAGGGTGAAGTTGTGTTTATTGAAGCAATGATCAATGTATGGTACTGTGTCTCTAACAGAATACACAGGTTCAGGAAACAAGGAATGGAGGTAAGACTGGCTCCATCACTCCCGGTGACTCACTGCAGAATTAGTACTTTTTGTTCTTGTCAACTTACTCCTTTACTGGATTAGAGGTCCTCGTTCCTAGGGTAAGGGTGGGGATGCGTTTCTGGATGATATGACCGAACTTGAAACTATGGCCACTGCCAGTCATTTTGGATAGTTCATGAGAGTGGATCATCAGACAAAGATGGGAGTTTTGTTTTCGTTACCACAGAGATTCAGGGTTGCTGCTACATAGCAAAGGCAGGAAGATATGTGTCTAGAAGCCAGGAGATTCAATGAGATGTCACCATACTTCCATACGCTCAATAACTATAAATACCCAACAATGGTAAGGCAACTAAATACTCAGATTCCTTAGAGATGAAGATCTGGATGACTCCACTAGGTCATCAGCCTAGACCTGCTGAAGTGGTAGCCAAGAGTGAGGATATTGAGGATGAGTCCCGGAGGAGGGATCAGTTGGAGTAGCGGGTTGGAAGCTTCTTCCACTCTCCCTCCCATATTCTTCCTGTATTAAGTCTGCGGAAGAGACTGTGGTCAGCTCATACCTGAAGGTTCTGTGCCAGACAAGTTTTAATGGAATGCCTGGGTGGATCTGGGGAATGCAAGGAGCGGGTTGTGTCTGGCAGTTCTTGTGCCCTCACGTCCTTTTGGCCCATGTTTCACTCCAGGCATCTGTGTAGCAAGGAGCTTTGTGTAGGCAGAAACTGACAGCTCCTTCTCTTGGGCACACTTCTGTCCTGAATAGCGCCTGATAACAAATAAATACATAGGTCTGTGTGTGTGCAATGTGTGTCTGGGTGGCAGATGACTGGAGGGAGAGTAGAGAGACAACTAGTCATCACATTTCCTGATGTGCGTAAAAAATTCAGGGTAATAAACCAGGTCATATGAGCAATTTTAACTTTGAAATATCCAATAATAAAAACATTTGTCAAAAGAGGTTTTGTTTTTTGCCAATTCCAAGATATTAGAAGGAAGAAATAGCCTAAAACATTTTTTTAGAGATATTATACCCTTAGAGTATTACGTTTGTATTCTTAGGGGATAAATTTGTTTGACAGGGAGTTTATATATTTAAAACTATTCTTTCGGCCTTTTGATCACTACTTTGACAATATTTGCTTCTCAAAGCAAAAAAAACTCAGTGTCTTCTTTTGCCTTTTTCCTAAAAACTCAGCAATTAATTCATTTTAGGATGAATTATTCTTGAAAGAAATGATAATTCCAAAGTTAGCTGGGGACATTGTGCCCTTTAAAATATAGATAAAAGTGGCCAGGCGTGTGGTTCATGCTTGTAAGCCCAGCACTTTCGGAGGCCGAGGGGGACGGATCGCGCGGTCAAGAGATTGAAACCATCCTGGCCAACATGGTGAAACCCTGTCTCTACTAAAATGATACAAAAATTAGCTGGGCGTGGTGACGCACGCCTGTAGTCCCAGCTACTTGGTAGGCTGAGGCAGGAGAATTG
>CAUYLG010019424.1:37500-46117 GCA_963573385.1 Cacajao melanocephalus | reverse complement strand
CATTCTGATTTCGGGTGTTCTCAGCCTTTTTGCACTGGTTTCTTCCCATTTTTGTGGATTTATCCACCTGTCATCTTTGTAATTGCCGACTTTCAGATTGGGTCTGAGTGGACGTCCGGCTTGTTGGTGATGAAGTTTTTTTCTGTTTCTTAGTTTTCCTTTGGTGGACGCCCCTTCCCCATAGAGCTAGGCCTTCCCGGGTTCAGCTGTGCTTACTGTGAAACTCTCAGTCCTCAGCGCTTCCAACTGCTGTTCTCTTTGTGGGGATGGGACCAGCCGAGCCTGACTCAAAGGGCACCCAGTCCCGTATACTCCGCAGTGAGAAGCGCTGCGCCGTGCCGGGGCGCCAGCCAAAAGAGTCACGCTGGCAATCAGTGTGGCTCCTCTGCTGGGTAGCTCCCAGTTTGTGGGCAACAGAAATTTGTCTGAAATTGCGTCGCCCACTCGCTCTCTGGGCTTTCACTGGGAGCTACAATGCTGAGCTGTTGCTAATCGGCCATCTTGGATCTCTCTCTGCCTGTCTTTTTCTTTCTTTCATTATTATTATTTTTTGAGATGGTGTGTCGCTCTGTCTTCCAGGCTGGAGTACAGTGGCACGATCACAGCCTACTGCAACCTCTGTCTCCCAGGTTCAAGCATTTCTCCTGTCTCAGCCTCCTGATTAGCTGGGATTACAGGTGCCTGCCACCACACTTGGCTACTTTTTGTATTTTTTAGTAGAGGCGGAGTTTGACCTTGTTGGCCATGCGGGTCTGAAACTTCCGTCCTCGAATGATCTACCACCTTGGCCTCTTAAAAGGCTGGGATGACAGGCGTGAGTCACTGTGTCCGGCCTCATTCTTTTTTTTGGAGACAGAGTCTTATTCTGTCACATGGGCTGGAGTACAGTGGCACAGTCATAACTCACTGTAACCTCAGCCTCCCAGGCTCAAGCAATCCTCTCACTTCAGCCTCTTGAGTCACTGGGACTATAGGCACGTGTCCCCATGCCTGGTTAACTTTTTTTTTTTTGAGACAGTCTTGCTCTATCGCCCAGGCTGGAGTGCAGGTGGCATGATCTTGGCTCACTCCAACCTCTGCCTCTTCTTCCTGTGTTCAAGTAATTCTTGTGCCTCAGCCTCCTCCGTAGCTGGGATTACAGGCATGCACCTCCATGCCCTGCTATGTGCCTGGTTAATTTTAAAAGTTTTTGTAGACATGGGGTCTCATTGTGTTGCCCAGGCCATCTCGAACTCCTGGACTCAAGTGATCCTCCTACCTGGCCTCCCAAAGTGCTGGAATTACAGGTGTGAGCCACCACACCCAGCCTGAAACTGGGAAGTTTCTTTTATCTCACACCTTTTCAGGTTTAGTACCTTTTACTTCCAGTATCCCTTTAGTTTTCTTCCTGTTCCTTCTCTTGTGGTCCTTTGAGAAAACATGGGCAGCCTGCTAGGCTAATGATATTCTTTCTGGATATTAAATTGACATCAATTTTTTATTGCTGTAGATCAGGACTAAAATAGCAGAAAGGAATTGTTTTCTCTGGGCATAGATGTAAATTGTTTTTGAGGGGTAGTGGGTAGGCACAGTCCCCTGATGTAGAAGTCCTCCTTTGTCACAAGAATCAGCACCAACATATCAGTTGGAATTCTATGAGAATGAGATACAAACTTCAGTAAGAATACATTGAGCTGAAGGAATTTATGGCTGGTTATAGGTTTAAAGCTTGTAGATGATTTACTTTTAAACCACAGTGTTTTTATTTTTAGGATAAGTTATCCTCAACTTTAACTGTAACTTTTAAGGAAATTTAAATGGCTGGGGTAACAAGATAACAGATTGTTTAAAACTGTTTCCTATCTCCTGTCTCAAGTGTGTGCTTTTTCTTAATAAATAAACTTTTGTCAGGATTTCAAAATATTCTGGCTCAGCTCCAGGGAAATGAACTTTCGTAGTGGACATCACTTGTTTTGTGCCATTGTTCCCTAGTACAATGACTGTGATTTCAGTTTATTAAAACACAGGCATTGGTACCCTTGAGGTGATTATGCAAAAATAGGTTATTTTGTTTGGTTGTTCTCACTCCTGTCTGGCAGTGGCTTTTTTCCGTTGGCAGCTCTAGCTACAGTCTGATTTTAATTAAATACATGAAAGCTGTGTGTACCAGAATGTAAAATCTGGTATATTCTTCATAGTGAAGGACTGACAGGACTTGTTTACTGTGAACCACTTGTAAATCATCTTGTCTCTGGTGGGTTGGGCCCATAGGGAAATAAAGTATTGAGTGTATGGAGAAGATCGAAGTTGGTAGAAAACAAAAACTTAAGAACCATACTGGTGATTCCAAAATTCCGCCCCCAGTCTCCCTTTTTTTTTTTTTAATTTTTAATTTTGAGACAGTCTCGCTCTGTCACCCAGGCTGGAGTGCAGTGGTGCAATCTTGGCTCACTGCAACCTACACCTCCCAGGTTCAAGTGATTCTTCTGCCTCAGCCTCCTGAGTAGCTGGGACTGCAGGCGCGCACCACCACACCCAGCTAACTTTTGTATTTTTAGTAGAGACAAGATTTCACCATGTTGCCCAGGCTGGTCTTGAACTCCTGACTTAAAGAGATCAACCTGTCTCAGCCTCCCAAAGTGCTGGGATTACAGGCATGAGCCACCACGCCTGGCTACCTCCCTTTTTAATTTTTATTATTATTATTTTTTAGAGACAGGGTCTCTCTCACCCACGGTGGAGTACAGTGGTGCGATCATGGCTCACTGCAGCCTCGACCTGTTCTCCAGTGGTTCTCTTGCCTCAGCCTTCCAAGTAGCTGGGACCACAGGCACATGCCACCACACCTGACTAATTTTTTTTTACTTTAGGTAGGGACAAGATCTCACTATGTTGTTCAGGCTGGTCTTGAATGGTCCTTGACTCAAATGGTCCTTCTACCTTAGCCTCCTACTGTTGGGATTTCAGACATGAGCCACTGTCCCTTTTTTTTTATTTTTTATTTTTTTAAAAAGACTGAGTCTCCCCATGTTGCCCAGGCTGGAGCACAGTGGCTATTAGCAGGCCGTCATAGCTCATTACAATTTCAATCTCCTTGGCTCAAGGGATCTTCCTGCCTCAGCCTCCTGAGATAGCACTGGGACTAATGGTGTGTATACCATGGTGCCTGGCCAAAATTCTCGTTAGCTTACCTCATTGATACCTCTTTCATCCTCTCTGCCACTTAGAACACAAAATTTGTGGTTAGAGTAAGAGAAGTGGTAGAAGGAAAGCCAGCAAATGCCCTACACCCTAGAGCTTCTGCAGGTTTAATTGCCTGTTGGAGAGTCATGGAGTCATTATAAGAGTCTCCTGCCCAAGTGTTGAGCCTACTTCATGAACATTGAACAAAATTACATTTACTTTTCCCTGGAATGAAATCTCTAAGCAGGAGTGAAAATTTAGCTTTTTCTCAATGCGAACATAAGGCCATGACGTAGACATACCTTGTTGATTCATTATGGGACAGAGGCCCAATATGACATGCCTGTTGACATTATGTACATTCAGTATTTATTTCAGCGGCTTATTGAACTCTGCTGAATAGATCAGGTGACAGCTTTTTTCTGAACATCAGTCTTTGAGGGACAGCTGAAGCACTGGTTATGTGTGTGAGTTAGATTGGTGTTTTTTTTTTTTTTCAAATGTAGAAGAAAGTAACTTCTTAAATTTTTTGCTCTTAAAAGTTCATTATTTCATAATATTCAAATTTGCCTTAGGGACTTAAAGTATAAATTGTCGTATTATTTTAGTAAATACAATTGAATATTTTTTTAATGTCTCTGAACTAATGAGATTCAGTTTTCTCTCAAGTGTGGGAACTATTTTGTACCGTTCCCTGACCTCTGCCTTTTGACCCTGTCGCTTTGTGATGAGATTATGGATAGGCCTTTGAGCTTTTCTCCAGTCTGATCAGGTTTCCTTACACAGCAACATATAAAGCTTTAAGCTTCTTTAAAAGATGCTCTTAGAATTGACGAGAAGACTCAAATTTAATTGGCATGAGTTTTGTAAATGTTTTTTCTTTAAAAAGTCTTTTTCTTCCTAATGCTTTCCTTTCCCCAAAATCTATTTAATTGTATTTTCTAAAATTGCTTATTTTAGGAGAGGCTAATGACTAGAGCTCTCTAGAATAAGGAAGTCCAGGAGGGATTCAACTGCTTTTTCCCCACTTCTTGTCCCTGTAGGTATGAGAAGTTAAAATCTGGATTCAGAGGGTGTCATACAAGAGCAGGCGATTATTTTCAGAGAGAATCATTGCTTTAACTTTCTTATAGTAAAACACTTACTAAAAGTATTTAACACCTTTTAACTACTTTTTCAGATGCCTAAAATAGAGTAGGAAGAGAAATAAGACAGTAAAGGAGACTAATTTCATTGGCTATGTGTTAATAACGTGTGAGTTTTTTTTTGAGACAGAGTAAAATTAGTGACGAAAATAAGGGCTTAGGGATTTTATATTTTATTTTACATCCTATCTTCAAGATTATCCAGAAAACTAAGCATTTTCTCTGTTTCAGACATTTTTAGTAGGACTTTCTAAGGAATGTCTGTCTTACACACCATCAGAAAAATTTATAGCAGTGAAGCTGTAGGACTTCGGTTTACTACTCACAATGAGCGAGGATAAATAAAATGATTGGTTTGAAATAATAAAGGGCAATATGTGCTCACCGCAACGTCCACCTCCCAGGTTCAAGGGATTCTCCTGCCTTAGCCTCCAGAGTAGCTGGGATAACAGGCTTGTGCCACCATGCCTGGCTGATTTCGTAGTTTTAGTAGAGACGGGGTTTCTCCATGTTGGTCAGACTGGTCTTGAACTCCCGACCTCAGGTGATCCGCACTCCTCAGCCTTCCAAAGTGCTGGGATTACACGTGTGAGCTACCATGCCTGGCCTGGCAATATGTGCTTTTAAAAAATTGTGGCTTTTGGCCTGGCACGGTGGCTCATGCCTGTAATCCCAGCACTTTTGGAGGCTGAGGTGGGTGGATCACCTGAGGTTGGGAGTTCGAGATCAGCCTGGCCAACATAGTGAAACCCCATCTCTACTAAAAATACAAAAAATTAGCCAGACATGGTGATGGGTGCCTGTAATTCCAGCTACTAGGGAGGCTGAGGCAGGAGAATCACTTGAACCCGAGAGACAGAGGTTGCAGTGAGCCCAGAACGTGCCACTGTACTCCAGCCTGGGTGACAGGAGTGAAACTCCATCTCAAAAATAAAAAATAAAATTGTGGCTTTTAAATTGTTTTTCTAAAAAAGAAAGTTAATGGATTAGAGTTTTCTACTTCAGGTGTTTACTTTGAGAGATAGAAATTAAATCCATAGTTTTTGCAATGCTTTTTAAAAAAAACCCAAATCCTTTCTACAGTCAGCAATTAAAGTGAAATGAGAAAAGAAAGAGTAGTGACCGGGCGTGGTGGCTTGCACATGTAATCCCAGCACTTTGGGAGGCCAGAGGCAGGTGGATCACCTGAAGTCAGGAGTTTGAGACGAGCCTGGCCGACAGGGTGAAACCCCATCTCTACTAAAAATATAGAAAGTTAGCCGGGCGTGGTGACAGGCACCTGTAATCCCAGCTACTCAGGAGGCTGAGGCAGGAGAATTGCTTGAACCTGGGAGGTGGATGTTGCAGTGAGCTGAGATCGCACCACTACACTCTAGCCTGGGTCTGACAGAATGAAACTGTCTCAAAAACTGTCTTTTTTTCTCTTGGTGTTTTTTGGTTATTTTTTAGGATAAGTTGAATTGAGATGAATTAGTTGTTCCTAAGTACTGTGACTGGCATTGGCTCTTGTTATTTTTTTGAGAGGAGTCTCACTCTGTTGCTCAGGCTAGAGTGCAGTGATACAATAATGGCTCACTACAACTTCTGCCTCCTGGGCTCAAGCGATCCTACTGCCTCAGCCTCCGAGTAGCTGTGATCACAGGCATGTACCACCACATTTGGCTAATTTTTTTTTTTTGTATTTTTAGTAGAGACAGAGTTCACCATTTTGGCCAGGCTGGTGTTGAACTCCTGGCCTCAAGTGATCCGCCTGCCTCTGACTTCCAAAGTGCTAGGATTACAGGCCTGAGCCACTGTTCCTGGCTGGCATTGGGTCTTTAAGATATTTTTGGAGAATATAACACAGTCACAAAGTAATATAAGCTATTTATGCCCAGCTTGCTGCTCGTACTTTTTTTTTTCCAGAGCTAGATATATATCTTACACATATTAAAGAGGTATGTAGGCTGGGCGTGGTGGCTCACACTTATAATCCCCAGCACTTTGGGAGGCAGGTGAATTGCTTGAGCTCAGGAGTTCAAGACCAGCCTGAGCAGCATGGTGAAACCTTGATTCTACCAAAAATACAGAAAATTAGCTGGGTGTGGTAGTACGTGCCTGTGGTCCCAGCTACTGGGTAGGGTGAGGTAGGAGGATGACCTGAGCCCGGAAGGTAGAGGTTGCAGTGAGCCAAGATCTCACCACTGCACTCCAGCCTGGGTGACACAGTAGGACCCCCATCTCAAAAAAAAAAAAAAAAAAAAAAAATGGTACATAGCTGGGTGTGGTGGCATATATGTGCGTATAGCTGTCACTCCCATCACAAAACAAAAATATAGGTCTTTGCTATGGCTTGTCCTTGAACAAATCAGTGTGGTAAGTAAAATGGAATTAAACTGATTGCTGAGACTAATTTGGGATGAAAACTGCATAGCTGGTTCATAGTAGAAGAAGGAGGGAAGTGGCTGCTGGGAAGTATTCCCAATACAGGTTGAGTGCCCCTCATCCGAAATATTTGAGACCAGAAGTATTTAGGATTTTTGTTTTTTTAGATTTTGGAATATTTGGATATGCATAATGAGATTTCTTAAGGATGGGACCTAAGTCTAAACATGAAATTCACTTACATTTCATATATACCTTATTCATGTAGCCTGAAGGTAATTTATACAGTATTTTAAATGATTTTGTGTACCCATCACATGAGTTCAGGTGTGGAATTTTCCACTTGTGGTATCATATTGGCAGTCAAAAAATTTCAGATTTTGAAGCATTTCAGATTTCTGGATTGGGAATGCTCAACCTGTATTCTCTACTAGTTGAATGCCAGTCTTATAAAGAGGGCCCTCTGAAAGACAGAGGCTGGTTCTGGTGGCTCACACTTGTAATCCCAGTACTTCGGAAGGCTGAGGGCAGGAGGATGGTTTGGTTTGAGCCCAGGACTTCATGACTAGCCTGGTCAACAAAGCAAGACCCTGTCTTTACAAAATAGTGAAACAAATCAACCCACCCCCACCCCCCAAAAAAGCCACTGAAAGGTGTTTCGTTGTTGTTTTTTAAAGAGGTGGAATCTTGCTCTGTTGCCTAGGCTGGACTGCAGTGGTGAGATCATAGCTCACTGCAGCCTTGATCTCTTGGGCTCAAGCAGTTCTCCCACCTCAGCCTCCTAAGTAGTTGGGACTGCAGGTGTGCACCACCTTGAAAGGTTTTGAACAAAGGAATGGCTTGCTCAAAACTGTAGCCTTAGGAGTATGATTCTAGATGAAGGATATAGAATGGAATTAAACTGGGATGAGATTTGAAGTAGGGAAACCAATTAGGAGGCTGTTCTATAAGACAAATTAGAGGGTAATGGTCTGAATTAGAATAGTAGTGGTGGGAGTAAGGAAGATGGGGGATGGATATAAAAGATAGGATGCACAAGTAAATTGAATTTGGCAATTTTTTTTTTTTTTTGAGGCAAGGTCTTGCTCTGGCATACAGGCTGGAGTGCAGTGGTGCAATCATAGCTCACTGCAGCCTTGACCTCCTTGGCTCAAGTGATCCTCCCACCTCAGCCTTCCAAATAGCTGGGACTATAGGCACGTGCCACCACGTCCAGCTAATGAATTTGGCAACTTTATTGTATGTTGGGTTTGTCAACCTAAATAACAAATAGAGATAGGCTCTCTGAAATAAAATTATTTTTATTTGGAAATAAGGCATTGCAATAGGAATGTGCATGCCATAGTAAACTGTGTGTTCTTTAACATTGTGGAATTTGTATAGCTTACCAGTTTGAATGTCTGCAAGTGCTTGCACTGGATTCTAACCTCTGCCTCCCAGACTCAAGCAGTTCTTTTGGCTTAGCTTTCCAAGTAACTGGTACAACAGGTGCCCTTCACTGCACCCAGCTAATGTTCCAGTCATCTGGCACTACCATAGGAGATTGTTTTGGTTGATAATGCTTATATAGTGCTTACTATGTAGCCTGGCAGGATAATTACACAATAAATATTGGCCACATTTTCATCATCATCATTGATTGGATTCAACCTTGGGCAGTTTGATGATGAAATTTAAGGTATTCCTGGAACTCTTCTTTAGATATTGTTTCTTTAAAAAAAATTATAAAAATTACTGTAGAGACCTGGTCTCACTATGTGGCCCAGGCTGGTCTTGAACTCCTGGCCTCAAGTGATCCTTTCACCTCTACCTCCCAAAGTGCTGGGATTATAAGCATGAGCTACTGGGCCCTGCTATGACATGTTTTATCTTGGAGTATACACTTAACTTTGATATCTTTTGTTTTATATATATATATATATATATATATATATATATGTTATTGC
>CAUYLG010019424.1:0-35000 GCA_963573385.1 Cacajao melanocephalus | reverse complement strand
ATAA
Source organism: Cacajao melanocephalus (assembly GCA_963573385.1). NCBI lineage: Eukaryota > Metazoa > Chordata > Mammalia > Primates > Pitheciidae > Cacajao > Cacajao melanocephalus. The sequence goes on along the minus strand of CAUYLG010019424.1, from coordinate 34,996 downwards.
TCATGGGCTCTAACAGTTCCTACCTTGTTTGCACTAGATCCTCTCATACTCTCATTTTCTGGCAGCCAATCTGGAGTTGCAGTGGGTTGCCCTTGTTTTATTTCTTGTTGCTGAGGATACAATCACTAAAGAGTAGACTCTCAAGGTAGAGTTTGTGGATACTCAGATTCACTTATAAATAATGGCTAAAGTAATCATTAAATTTTATTATGCTTATATATATATAATACTATCTCTGAATTATGAATCTATTCTTATTAAACAGTAACATTCATTTTCTTTTTCTTTTTTTTTTTTGAGATGGATTCTTGCTCTGTCGCCCAGCCTGGAGTACAGTGGCGTGATCTTGGCTCATTGCAACCTCTGTCCCCGGGGCTCAAGCAGTTCTCCTGCCTCAACCTCCCTAGTAGCTGAGATTACAGTCGTGCACTACAACGCCCAGCTAATTTTTATATTTTTAGTAGAGATGGTGTTTTGCCACATTGGCCAGGCTGGTCTCAAACTCCTGACTTTCAGGTGATCCACTCACGTCAGCCTCCCAGTGTTGGGATTGCAGACGTGAGCCATTGCAACTGGGCCATTTTCATTAAAGAAAATTTTTTTATTTAGAGAACATGTGATTAAAAGTTAATTTTTTTTATTTGTAAAAGATATTTGCATGTTTCTTATTAGTTTCCAAGAGATCTCTTGAAATTGTTTAGGATGTAGATCAAGAGAGATAATAAATAATCCTTTTATTTTTAAAAATTAAATTATCTTCAGATCATTGATATTAGGCTTATCTAGGATTCAAAAATGTTTCTGAAAATTGGTCTTACAAACTCCTCTCAAAGTACATAAGACTGCTCTTTGTACTGAATAGTAACTTTAGTTCACTTAGGTATTCCTACTTCCATTTTACAAAGAAACTTTGCCACTTTATCTTCACAGTTAAAGTATGATCTTCTTACATTAACTCTCTGCTTTACACAGAAATGGAATCCTCAGTTTTTGTTTCTGTTTTTACCCCCGAAGGAGGCTAGCAGTTGGAGTTCATAAAAAAAAAAAACCTGAGATTTTACCTAGTTGAGTAGTAGATACAGATTTTAGAAAGAGTAGGAACAGTCTTTACATTTTTGTAGATGAACACTGTGATGGCAGTGTTGAAAAAGATGGGCTATTTGTGTTATAAATTTGTATGATATGGATTTTCATGTTTAAGTCTAATCTTCGTTTGGCTTCTCTTCTTTTAGCTTTGACTCCATTGTCTGCTTTGGCCTTGCAAGGTGAAAAAACATGGCCCCTGGGTCAGTGCTTCCCAGAAACCTAGCTAACTTTGATGGTCAGTAGAACTCATTTGCCACCTTTCAAACAAAAAGTTTGTAGACCTTGCAGGCTCTCCATCTGTCTCACCAAGCTAGGTGAAGTTAATGCGCAGGAAGTTTACTTAGGGGTAGAAGAAGCCTTATCTATGTAAGTATTTAGAATTTTAGAATTTGCGAGAAAAAAAACAAACAAAAAAAACAACAGTTTCTGGATAAATGCTTAAAATAGTGTTTCATTTTGTACAAGTCACCTGATTTTGTTCCCATATGTCAGGAAAAAATGAGTTGGAGAGAATTAGAAATCTTGTAACTGATGTAAAGTTACTACAGAGCGGCTCTTTTAGAGTAGAAAGGAAGAAGCTAGAAATTAGTTATTAGTTGCTTTCATTATCTATTATTTCCTTTCATTTTATTTTTCTTACAAAACTGCTGTCATTACACAGATTATAGACAACTACAAGCCATTTATTTATCTTAAATTTATCCTTTAGAAAGCAATTCTGAGCTTTGCACAGTGGCAGTATCGTAGCCAATGAGGTTTATCCAAGGCACTGTTATTGCTGATTGAAAACTTTTCCCAATACCCTGCCATGATGACTTGAAATACAGTCGGCATTGGCAATTTTTGACAGTCTCTATGGAGACTGAAAACATTAAAGAAAAAAAACAAGAAAAAGCAATTCTGTAGTATAAAATGTGTGTAGTAGTTTTTACCTGTGGGTGCATAAATTGCCATTTTTATTAGACTGTTGGGTGGTAATGAGGTATAGGGCTGGCCAGATAGTATTAATATGATTTCTAAGCATATCTTTCTGACTTCTAGACTTAAAGCTGCTTGAGGGAAATAGTTAAGCATAATAGTTATCATCTCTAAAACAGGGAAGTATTTATAAAGTTGCTGAGTTAATGAATGAGGTAATGTACAGAGTCTGGGGTACATGGGAAGTACCCAGTTAATGTAACCTATTATTTATATTTGTAATCCCTCAGCATCTACTACAGGGTTGGCACTTAATAGATGCCCACTGCAGCTTTGTTGAATGAATGATGTGGCTTAAACTTACGGGGAAAGTTCCAGAATATATAGCCATTGTCAACATGATTGACAAATCTATTACAAAAGGAACAATGGTCATGTGTTTGATATTCATACCTCATTTTGACTGTAGTTACTACACTCTTGAGCCCATACTGAGTCCTGTCACAGGCTTGGGAAATAGTAGGTACTCAATACATGTCTTAATAAATTATTGATTTTTTTTCTCCCTGGAAATGGCAAGGTTTTCTATTTGTCACTTTATGTTATGCTAAACAGGTTTGAGTTTTAGGAGTCCTTTTTCCTATAAATTGAGGTGGTTAGATGTTGGCTAATCAGGTGTGTGTGTGTGTGTGTGTGTATATATATATATATATATTTAATGTAAGCATCAAGTCTCAAGCCACTTTTTCCAGAGACAAACTGTTGCAGGCATGTGGAGCATAAATTGTTGTTGGTGTTATTATTTTTGAGACAGAGTCTCACTATGTTGCCCAGGCTAGTCTCAAACTTTTGGGTTCAGGTGATACTTTCTCCTCATCCTCTCAAGTAGCTGGAATTATAGGTGTGTGCCACCATGCTTGGCCTAAGAAGTTATTTTTAAATTTATTTGCATATGCTTTGTATGAGCTGGGATATATTTTCTTGCTGTTTCTCTTTTGTGATGTATGGATAAGGAGATGTTTTGCTGTGCTTTCAATGTGGGCTTTTCCCCCTTGAGACGCTTACATGAGTATGGTGCAGCTGTGTATCTGTGACTCGGACAGAGCCTGAATATAGATCTTTTTTGGTAACTGATCTCTTTTCTTCATCCCTTACATATAGAGTTCCCTTAAATCCCTGAACATAGTGGAGATCTTGACAAAGATTCCAACTAATCTCCTATTCCATTTCCTCATGAGAATACTCCCTCTGATCTTAGTACTTTCTTCCACGGTCTCTGCTAGGTGAGATGAGTTCACTAAGCATAGTTTATTACTCTCTCTTTTTGGTGGCAAAGAAGCTGGTTGCAATATTAAACAAGGCAAGTTCAGGGTAGCCCCCACTGAGAAGTGATCTTTGAACAAACACTTAAGAAAGTAAGGGAGTTAGCCAAGTAGGTATTTGGGATAGGTTATCTACCCTAAGGAGCCTGGAGGAGAGAACCAGAGGAATGGATAATAGAAGGGGGGGCCACAGGAGGCCCCATCATGACAGGCCTTATGTTGCTGCAAGGATGTTAGTTTTTACTCTAAGAGCTGGGGGAGCCATTGCCAGATTTGTACTGGGTAGAGAGATCTCTGACTTAGTTTTAAAAGGATCATTCTGGCAGCTAGCTGTATTAAGACTAAATTGTGTGTGTGTATTGGGGGAGGTTCAAGGGTAGAAGCAGGAAGATCTGCTGGGAAGCCTACAGTAATTTAAGTAAGAGATGTTGGTGGCTCAGACCACGTAGTAGCAGTGGAGGTAATGAGATGTAGTCAATTTCTGGATGTATTTGGAAGATTGAAACAATAGGATTTTGTTACCAGAAGGTGGGGTGTAAGAGAAAGGGGATGAATCAAAGATGACTCTAAAGGTTTTAAACCTCAGCAAGTTGAAGAAAAATGGAATTACCATCAACTTAACTGGAGAACACTATGGGTTGCATAGGTTGGAGGAGGGTTGGCATAGCTCAGGAATTCATTTTTAGACGTTCTGAGTTTGAGACTCTTATAAGATGTTCTGGTCAAGTAGGCAGTTAGACTTATGAGTCTGGAGTTAAGAGAAAAGACTGAGCTGGAATTATACAGTATGGAGGCAATATGTTTAAATCCTTGAGTTTAGATAAGATCACTAAGGGAGACAATGTGGTTAGATAAGAGGAAGAGGGCCAAGGATAATTCATGGATGCTGTAACAGTAAGATTGTGTCAGTAAGCACATTTACAACATTTTAGGGGAAAAATTACGAAGTACTTTTTAAAGATATGGAGAATAGAAAAGAAAAAAGGAAGGCAGCAGCAGAACCAAGAGTATCTCTTTTTTCTTCCCTTTTTTTTTCCCCTTGTAAAATTCCTAAAAAATTTCCAAGTGGTAATAGACTCAAGGTCAGAAAGAACACACAGCTAACCCTTTTCTTTGTGGATTAATGCCTTGATTCTATCTCTTTTACTATTGTTTTTCTTTTTTTTATTTCTTCTCTTACTATGTTATTGAAGTTCTTAAATCCATGATTAAACTTCCAGTGTGTAATTGCTAAACCCAGATATTAATAAGTGCTGTCAGATTCTTACATTTCCATTATACGTTCATTAAGCTGAACAGTGAAATAAAATGTAGGCAATATAATAATTTATATTATTATATATTTATATAATAGTGTAAATTCTGAAAATCAGCTGTTGAACATAATAGGATTTTAACATTTTTCTTGTGTTTTTACTCTCTGTCTGGAGATAACTCCAAAATATTTGTGTCACAGCTACTTTACATGCTTAGGCAGTACATGGTAATGAATGGTAAATACCTGGTCTAGTTGATGTAAAATCCTTGCTGATACTTTGAATTAGATTAACTAATTCTGGACTATAATATGGCATAGAAGACAGTGTACTCTTCTGTTCTTTCATTCTGTGTTTCCAGGTTTTTTTGTTTTGTTTTGTTTTGTTTAAGACAGTCTTGCTCTGTCGCCAGGCTGTAGTGCAGTGTCGCGATCCTGGCTCACTGCAACTTCCGTTTTCCGGTTTCAGGCAATTCTCCTGCCTCAGCCTCCTGAGTAGCTGGTACTACAGGCACACACCACCATGCCTGGCTATTTTTTTTTTTTTTTGTATTTTTAGTAGAGACGGGATTTCACCATTTTGGCCAGGATGGTCTCGATCTCTTGACCTCATGAGTCACCCACCTTGGCCTCCCAAAGTCCTGGAATTACAGGCATGAGCCACCACGCCAGCCTCAATTTTTAAGCTTGCCTTTGAGTTTGATTTTTTGAGGAAAAAAGGGTACCCTAATTTGCCATTAGTTCATCATTTCCGCTAATGTAAAGGTTCAGCTAAAGTAGACCAAAGACTATTTTCCCTTACTCTATAGTAAGGATATTCTGTTAATACTAGGATGATAGAAAGCTTGCTTTTCATTTTTCTTCTGGGGTTAGAACTTACGTTCCAAGTGACATATTTACCAATGAATTAAGGTGTATTTGATTGTATGACCTGTATTTGAAGGGACAAGTATATTTTCTTTCAGCTAATTTTCTTATTACCAAAAGATAATGCTTCAAGAGCGCCGAATAGATGGCAGTCAAGAGTTTTTATTAATGAATGCAACTAACATCATTTCATCTCCTGGAGAGGAGAAACTTCGATTTTTATATATAAATGCTATGGACCGCTGGGAGCACAATGCCCACGTCATCTTAAGAAGAGTTTATGTGCAGCGTTTAAATCACTGTTTTCATTGTTAACTAAAACAGACATGGGCTTTGATTTTTTTCATACTATTAGACTGTATCTCATAAAACCTCTTGAATTAAAAAAAAAAATCTCATCTCCTGGAGAGGAGATGAAATTATGTTAGTTGCATTCATTAATAAAAACCAATTATCTGGCTATATTCCTGAAGAACCACAGAATTTCAAATGCCAAAATAGACTTTCATTTGTTAAATGGATGCATAGTTAATTCTTAGTCATGAGATTGATTCATGTTTGGGTTCTACTACTATCATTAAGCCAGTCCTTTAGGAGGAGAGAAGTAAAGGGGAATTGATTCAGTGTTGTGTAAAGTGTTTATCCATCAGTATGAATATTTTTTATCTTTTATTCATGGAGTAATGGATTTAGAGAAGTTTTAATAAAATGACCAATTTTATTTGCATAGGTCAGAATAAACTTTGTAAATAAGTTTGTGATACCTGGGTACAAACTAAAAGGCTGGAAATGGAGTTATTTGGATCTTATGCCTAAAGTTTAGGAGTTCTAGAAAAATTTTTCTGTTGAACCTTGGAAGTCTACATATTTCTGCAGATCAAAGAGCTGAGAACCATTTCTCTTATTTTTCTGTTCTTTTAATTGCACTATAATCTTCGATGGAACAACTGAGAACTGATGTCATTGTGGAGAGTCACCAGGGCAATTGGCCCTTGTTCCAAGCTCAGGAAAAAGAAAACAAAGCGGTTGTGGCAGGGTGGGGGTTCTGATTCATATATGTATGAGGAAATTAACACCATCTATGAGGAATTGCTGAAAAGAACAAACTCTCTGGTCTTTGATATACCTTTACATTATTTTAGAATGGGCTCAGTGTCTGAGTATCTCTAGCGCTGTTATTAAGATAGTGAACTCCTAAGACAGGTCCATACAATTGCTTTTGTTTGGGGTTGTTAGACTTTTTCTTTCTTTCTTTTTTTTTTTTCTTTTTTAAAGAGACGGAATCTCTGTTGCCCAAGCTTTAGTGCAGTGATGGGATCTTAGCTTCCTGTAGCCTCGAACTACTGGGGTTAAATAGTCCTCTCGCCTCAGCCTCCCAAGTAGCTGGGACTGCAGGTGTGCATCACCACACGTGGCTAAGGGGTTGGGATACTTAAAAGCAGCTTCCTGCCCGCACCATTTTTGATGTGGCTAAAGTGGTGAGCATTTCTGTTTTTTTTTGTTTCGTTTTCTTGCCAATGGCACTCCCCAGGTTCTCTTGTATTAATAGGTTTCATATTGTTCCTACCTTTCAGTCCTTATTTTATCTCTCTTCTTTTTTTCCCTACTCTCTAAAACACGTAAAGGGTAGTAGTCAGGTAGGATTTCTTTTTTTAATTTCTAAACTTTCTATTCACTTTATGCCTTGAATTTGTACTTACACATTTTGCCTTTTTAAAAAAAAAGTTTGAGATCACCCTGGGCGACATGGTGAAACCCTGTCTCTACAACAAATACAAAAATTAGCCTAGTGTGGTGGCACATGCCTATAGTCCCAGCTACTTGGGAGGATGAGATGGGAGGATCAGTTGAGCCCAGGAGGTTGAGGCTGCAGGGAGTCATGAGCATGCCACTGCACTCCAGCCTGGGTGACAGAGCAAGACCCTATCTTAAAAGAAAAAAGAAAAAAAATGAATATGAATATAACTATATTTTAAAACTGATTATAAATATATACATGATTTTATAGAAAATTTAGGCAATACAGTAAAATATAAAGAAAGTAAAAATGAACAGCAACTCAACTGTTTATAGATAACTACTGATACATTTAGTAGCCATTATATCTCTCTCTACTCTTTATGCCTATATGTGCAACTTTAATATATATCGTTTGATTTTAATATTTATATTTAATATCTTGATAATCATATGTGGCCAGAAGTGGTGGCTCACACCTGTAGTACCAACACTTTGGGAGGCCAAGGTGGGAGGATCATGAGGTCAGGAGATTGAGACCATCCTGGCTAACACGGTAAAACGCCATCTCTACCAAAAACAGAAAATTTGCCAGGCATGGTGGCACACGTCTGTAATCCCAGCTATTCTGGAGGCTGAGGCAGGAGAATGGCTTGAACCCTGGAGGTGGAAGTTGCAGTGAGCTGAGATTGTGCCACTACACTCTAGCCTGGGCAACAGGGCAAGACTCTGTCTTAAAAAAAAAAAAGAATAAATAATCATATGTAGTAAAATCATTATAAATGCTGTCTTAACCTTTTTAAACCCAGTAATATATTGTGGAGATAATTCCATTTTAGATCTACATTATCTAGAATGCCATGTACTTTATATCTTTATTTACACATACATCCTTATTTACAGATTCTCTTACTATAGATTCTGAGGTGGTTTTGATTTTTTTTTTTTTTTTTTTTGAGATGGAGTCTCACTCTGTCACCAGGCTGGAGTGCAGTGGTGCAATCTCAGCTCACTGCAACCTCCACCTCCCAGGTTCAGGTGATTCTCCTGCCTCAGCCTCCCAAGAAGCTGGAACTATAGGCCTATGCCACCACGCCCAGCTAATTTTTGTATTTTTAGTAGTGACAGCGTTTCACCGTGGTGGCCAGGATGATCTCGATCTCTTGACCTCTTGATCCACCCACCTTAGCCTCCCAAAGTGCTGGGATTACAGGTGTGAGCCACCGTGCCCGGCCAAATTTTTTGTTATTATAAGCAGCATTGAGGAGAACATCCTAGTGGGAAAATCTTTGCACACATTTTTAATAATTCCTTTAGGTCACATTTCTAAGGAAAATGCTGGGTCAAGAAGCATGCATATTTCTTTTTTTCTTTTTCTTTTTTTTTTAAAAGATGGGGTTTTACCATGTTGGTCAGGCTGGTCTTGAACTCCCGACTTCAGGTGATCCGCCCACCTTGGCCTCCACAGTGCTTAGATTACAGGCATGAGCCACCGTGCCCGGCCGCATATTTCTTTTTTTAATGCATATTGCCAATTTACTTATCTGGTAGTATTCTTGAAGGAATATAATCAGTTTGGCAGTATTTTTACATTTCACTCTATATTTTGTTAAGAAAACAGACCTCACTGAAAGACCTAGAATCACTTTATTCTGTAAACAGTGGGTTTCTTTTCTTGTTTTTTATTTTTATGTTTTATTTTAAATAGAATAGAGATGGGGCCTTGCTATGTTGCCCAGGCTGGTCTTGAACTTCAGACCTCAAGCCTAGCAAACATTAGGTTTCTTTATATTGTTCTGCAGAGCCTCCGAGATTCCCAGATGTCATAAAGTTCTCTTTTGAAAATTAAGAATGGCCTGTTAGGATTCCTCAGAGATTTAGAACCAGAAATACTGTTTGACCCAACAGTCCCATTACTGGGTATATACCCAAAGGAATATAAATCATTCTATTGCAAAGATACGTGCATGTGTACGTTCACTGAAGCACTGTCTGCCAATAGCAAAGACATGGAATCAACCTAAATGCCCATCAGTGATAGGCTAGATAAAGAAAATGTGGCACCATGGAATACTGTGCAGCCATAAAAAAGGAATGAGATCATGTCCTTTGCCGGGACATGGATGGATCTGGAAGCCATTATCCTCAGCAGACTAACGCAGGAACAGAATACCAAACACCACATGTTCTCACTTACAAGTGGGAGCTGAGCAATGAGAACACATGGACACAGGGAAGGGAACAACACACACTGGGGTCTGTTGGGGGTTGGGGTGGGGGGAGAGAGCATTAGGAAAAATATAGCTAATGCATGCTGGGCTTAATACCTAGGTGATAGGTTGGTAGGTGCAGCAAACCACCATGGCACACATTTACCTATGCAACAAACCTGCACATCCTGCACCTGTACCATGGAACTTAAAAATTAAAAAAAAAGAAATAGTCACATTAAAAAAAAAAAAGAATGGCCTTTTATGGAAACCCATAGGACCAAAAAGTAATAATTTTCTAAAGAATAGAAAATTAGAGCTTTATAGATATTATAATTAAAATAATATTTGGCTCAGAATAATTTTAAAAATTGTAATCTTAAGTTTTGTGCACAATTTTTTAAAAAAAAATAAGGATTCCTTAGAATTAAGGAAAAAGTGCCTTTTTATGGTAACAAGAAGATTTGGTTATCATTGCTGATAGGGGCAGATGATACATTTTATCTCTTATTTCTGAACTTTCTTACTAAAATCAAAATTTAAAAATTAACTTGGCAAGGCATGGTGGCTCATGCCTGTAATCCCAGCACTTTGGGAGGTCAACTAGGGAGGATCACCTGAAGCCAGGAGTTCAGAAATGGCTTGTGAAACAAAGACTTCATGTCTCTACAAGAATTTTAAAAGAATTAGCCAGGTGCAGTATCACTTGCCTATAGCCCCACCTGCTCAAGAAGCTAAGGCAGGAGGATCACTTGAGCTCAGGAGTTCAAGGCTGCTGTGAGCCATGATCGTGCCACTTTGCATTCTAGCCTGGATTGGCAAAGTAAGACCCAGTCTCTAGAGGGGGGGAAAAAAAAAGTTGGCTTTTAGTACTGTGTTTATTGATTCTAAGTTAAAAGGGTCAGTTTTTTGCTATACCCAATAATACATTCTCTGCATATGGGGACTGTAATTCTGACCTTAGAAAAATATATAGCCATTAATTAATTAAATTGGCTTCCTTGAAGGCACACTTGCTAAAGGTCTGTCCTTTTACCCAAAGGAGGAAGAGGTTTGATTAATTTACAGATTCTGCTCTAGTATATAACACAACATTTGAGAAAATGTCAGGTTCTCATGAGTTATAAGAAAACTTATACAGGAAATTCATTTATTTCTTGTTGTTGTTGTTTGACAAAATGAGTATGATCTAAACATTTACTTGTTAATTGAACTAGGTTCAGAAGTCTAAGAGGTTTTGTGATGTAATCAGATATAAGTGACAGTATGTCTTGTGAGGAAAAGAACCTGGTCTTGGATACTCTGGGTTCTGCTGGTGAGAGAGTTGCTTAACTCCTTTTTTTTTGAGACAGATGTTGCCCAAGCTGCTGTGCAGTAGAATGATCACAGCTCACTGCGGCAAATCTGCTGAGATTGCACACAGGCACAGGTTCCTCAGTGTTAACTTTTCTGATAAGAAGTAACATGGCAGTGACCCCAGAGAAACTCTAGAGTAAAAAAGCATAATTGCTAATGAAGCATATTTGCTGGAAAGAGAAAAACTCAGAACTGTCATTCCCCACGTGTGAGTCTTTGTTTCTATTAAACATAGCAGATATGTCTGTGCCAATTAAACTTGAATGTTAGTATGATATTTTTTGTTGCAGACTGTAAGCTCAAAATAAATTTTGGTTGCTGTTGTCGAATGTATCAAACAAATAGTACCGTGTTTTTATAGAACAAAGAAACTTAAAATAGTATACAGAAAGTAAACTTTAAACAAATGTTTTTCACTCCTCCATGGGTCTTTTAGATGTGGGGTTATAATATTGCTTTTAAATACAGAGTAATTTTATATTCTTTTGAGATGGAGTCTTGCTCTGTCACCCAGGCTGGAGTGCAGTGGCGTTATCTCAGCTCACTACAACCTCTGCCTCCTGAGTTCAAGTGATTCTCACACCTCAGCCTCCTGAGGAGCTGGGATAACAGGCGAGTGCCATCACGCCTGGCTAATTTTTGTAATTTTAGTGGAGACGGGGTTTTACCATGTTGGTCAGGTTGGTCTTGAACTCCTGACCTCAAGTGATCCGCCCGTCTCGGCCTCCCAAAGTGCTGGGATTACAGGCGTAAGCCACTGCCCGCAGCTGAAATAAAAACTTTATTTCCACTAAATATGTGTTACTCAGGGAGGAGTTGAAAAGAAGTATAATGGAGAGAGCATTTAAGAGAGCTTTGTTTTGGTAAGGATTTGGGGAAATGTTTAGAAAATAGTTATAGAATGACACCCTGCTTAATAAATGACATTTTGAAATCAGAAAAACAAATATGCTGTAACATAAAATCAACTTACCTAGAATTGTTATTTTGTGAGTCATATATATAGCATATATATAGTTTCTAATTTGAGAAACAATTTTTAAAATCACAGAATGTGCCTGGTTATTAACACTAGAAAGCAAAGAAAAAATAACTTGGAAGTGCAAATATTAACCATACAGTGTTAATATTTCAATGTATTTCCTTTCCATTTTTAATGTGCTTTTGTGTAGGTTTTCTTCTTACCTTATATATCCCCCCATCACTTTTTTTTGAGACAGTATCTTACTCTGTTGCCCATACTGGAATGCCGTGTTGTGATCTTGGCTCAATGAAACCTCTGCTTCAAGTGATCCTTCCACCATAGCCTCTTGAGTAGCTGGAACTACAGGCATGCAGTACCATACCTGGCTGATTTTTGTTTTGTTTTGTAGACATGGGTTTTGCCATGTTGCCCAGGCTGGTGTGAAACTCTTGGGCTCAAGCGACCTGCCTCCCTCAGCCTCCCAAAGTGCTGGGATTACAGGTGTGAGCCCCTGCGCCTGGCCCATATATCTTTTTATCCTGATTTTTCACTAAACATTTAAAATATGCAATTTTCATTATTACACATCCTTTTCATTACTATAAACATTTTAGAGTCTGTATAATATTACATTCTTGGTATACCTTAATTTGTTAACATTCTTTTGTTATTAAAACTGAGTTTTTTCACTGTTAAAACTCACTTTGTAAAATACAGCATGTTCACACTTAGAAGTGGGAGCTAAACATTGGGTACTCATAGATATAAAGATGGCAACAACAGAAACTGGGGACTACTAGATGGGGGAGAAAGGAGTGGGGAGACGGGTTGAAAGACTGTTGAATATTCTATTCAATACTTGGGTGATGTGGGATCATTTGTACCCCAAACCTCAGCATTGTACAATATACCCGGGTAGCAAACCTGTACATATGCCCCGCTGCATCTAAAATAAAAGGTGGAAAAAGAAATAAAAATAGATAAATAAATAGGAAAGGAAATGAAAAAACATATTGAACATCATCTTTTTATATGTGAATTTTTTAGTTTTTTGGAATCTTTTTCACAGGATAAAATCGTAAGGACTTAGGCTCTGATAAGGACTTTTTAGTTTATTATGAATGGACTCAGAAGCTTTTGTGTGTCTCTGGTGGGGGAGATTCTCTAAAAACTGATTCTCCTTCCTTTTGATTTTTTGAAGAAACTGGGTTACTTTCCCTTGTAGAATGTCTCATATTTTGGATTTTTTGTTTATTGCCTGTTTCTTGGTGTTTAACTTGTTTCTCTGTCTCCTGGATTTTTAAAAAACTTTCCTCTAAAGTCTTAATTCAGGTTCAACATTTTTTGAGGGAAGGATGAATATTCTATTAGTGGTTTTATGTAATTCATAGTGCATTGTATCAGGAGGCCATAATGTCTGATTACTTCAACCTGTAGATATTTTCATTAGTTTATTCCTTGCCTTTCCACTTTCGGTGGTTTTCCTTTTGATGCACAGGAGATTTAAATCTTTTTGTAGTTGAATTAATATTTTCCTTTTTCTTTCATTGTAATTTTATTTTCATTCTATTCATATTCACGATTTGATAGTTATTGGCTGGGCATGGTGGCTCACACTTCTAATCCCAACACTTTGCGAGGCTGAGGTGGGAGGATCACTTGAGCCCAGGACCTCGAGACAACCCTGGGCAATGTAAGGAGGCCCTGTTTCTACAAATACTACTACTACTAATAATAATAATTAGCTGGATGTGGAGGCACATGCCTGCAGTTTCATTTACTTGAAAGGCTGAGGCAGGAGGATTGCTTGAACCCTGGAGGGTGAGGCTACAGTGAGCCGTGATTGTGCTACTGGACTGCGGTGTGGGTGACAGAGTCACCCTGTCTCAAAAAAAAAAAAAAAATTAATGTAGTTATTGATAATATCTTCTAAAATATTTTTATGAGTCGACTTTTAAAATATATATTTTAATGTGTATTAAAGTTAACTTATTACATATTTAGTAAATTAATTTGTTTGTTTATTTAGTTTGAGATGGAGTCTCGCTCTGTTGCCCAGGCTGGAGTGCAGTGGCCCAGTCTTGGCTCACTGCAACCTCTGCCTCCCAAGTTCAAGCGATTCTTGTGCCTCAGCCTCCTGAATAGCTGGGATTACTGGTGTGCACCAACAAGCCTAATTTTTGTATTTTTGGTACAGATGGGGTTTCACTATGTTGGCCAGGCTGGTCTCAAACTCCTGACCTCAAGTGATTTGCCTACCTCAGCCTCCCAAAGTGCTGGGATTACAGGTGTGAGCCATTGTGCCATCCATATTTAGTAAATTTAAATTACTTTTTATATATTGTTTGTATCTTACAGAGAGTTGATAGAGGTGTGATATACTCAGAATTTATTTTGCTGTAGGGTAAGGATTGGAGTAGATTATTTTTCAAAAACTAGCCACATGTTCCAGTCCCTGTTTATTGAATAAACATTCCCTTTCTCACTGTTTTCTGATTTTCCTTTTATTACATGCTAAATACTTATGTATACTAGTGTCTGTGGGCTTTCTCTTTTTGCCTAGCAACTTGTTTATTCCTCTGCTGCTATTATACTTTTGATTGTCATAACATTATAACAGAATTTCTAATTGGACTAACCTTTTACTAAGTTCTCACCTTTTTCAAAATGGTAGCACAGTATGTTTGATCTTTTTTTTTTTTTCCATGGTGGAGGGACGCAGTCTTACTCTGTCATCCAGGCTAGAGTGCAATGTGTGATCTTGGCTCACTGCAACCTCTGCCTCCCAGGTTCAAGTGATTCTCTTGCCTCAGCCTCCTGAGTAGCTGGGACTACAGGTGCATGCCACCATGCCTGGCTAATTTTTGTATTTTTAGTAGAGATGAGGTTTTGCCATGTTGGCCAGGCTGGTCTTGAACTCCTGACCTCAGGTGATCCACCCACCTCAGCCTCCCAGAGTGCTGGGATTACAAGCATGAGCCACCACTCCTGGCCAAGTATGTTTGACCTTAAACCTCCGTAATAATCTAGTGGGTTTTTTTTTTTCAGGTAAAATTTTATAAGCCACTTACCTTATAAAAACTCTGAAAAGATATCTGTGCTAACAAGCAAGGAACATAAATTACTTTTATAAAAAGTTGGATGTTAGTCGTAGGTACTGTGAAAGAAGCAAGCTTAATGACTTAGAGTGTAAGGAGTGATACCACACACATCATCTTACTCCTAACATTTTCTGTTACAAAATGTATGGAAACTTTACATAGCAGTTTTGCATATTTATGAACCAGCTGGTATTAAATTTTTCTTGTTTTTTGAGACAAAGTGTCACTTTGTCTTCCAGGCTGGAGTGCAGTGGTCTGATAAATGCTCACTATAGCCTCAACTTCGTGGAGTCAAGGGATCCTCCTGCTTTAGCCTACTGAGCCTCCCAAGTAGTTGGGACTATAGGCGTAGGCTGCCATGGCTGGCTAATTTTTGTATTTTTTTGTAGAGATATAAGTGTTGTCTACAAAAAAACCTTTTTTGTCTCACAACAAAGTTTTTTTCCAATACTATTTATTTATTTGAGACAGGGTCTGACTTTGTTGCCCAGACTGGAGTATAGTGGCGCTATCTTGGCTCCCTGCAACTTCTGCCTCCCAGGCTCAAGCCACCCTCCCACCTCAGCTTCCTGAGTTGCTGGGACTACAGGTGCACGCCACCACATCCAGCTAATTTTTATATTTTTTTGTAGAGATAGGGTTTTGGTATGTTGCCCATTCTGGTCTTGAACTCCTGGGCTCAAAGAGTCCACCCGCCTTTGCCTCCCAAACTGTTGGGATTACAGGCATGAGCCACTGTGCCCAATCTGGTTTTTTTTTTAGTTGTTAATTTTTGTGGATACATAGCAGATGTGTGTATTTATGGGTCACATGAGATAGTTTGATAAAGGCATGCAATGCCTAATTATCATATCATGAAAGATGAGGTATCCATCCCCTCAGCATTTATCCTCTGTGTTATAAACAATCCAATTATATTCTTAATTATTTAAAAATGTATAGTGATTTTTTTACTGTGAGTCACCTGTTGTGCTAGAAAATACGGGGTCTTATTCATTCTGTTTTTTTGTACTCATTAACCATCCCCATTCCCCCGCATCGTACCTCCTACCCTTCTCCGCCTCTAGTAACTATCCTCTGCTTTCTATGTTCATGAGTTCAATTGTTTTAATTTTTAGTTTCCACAAATAAGTGAAAACGTGAAGTTTGTCTTTCTGTGTCTGGCTTATTTCATTTAACATAATGACTTCCAGTTCCATCCATGGTGTTGCAAACAACAGGATCTCATTCTTTTTATGGCTGAATTATGTATAAGTACCACATTTTCTTTATCAACTCATCTGTTGATGGACACTTAGGTTGCTTCCAAATCTTGACTATTGTGAATAGTGCCGTAATAAACATGGAAGTGTAGCTATTGCTTCGATGTACTGATTTCCTTTATTTTGGGTGTATACCTAGGAGTGGGATCACTGGATCATATGATAGCTCTACTAGTTGTTTGAGGAACCTCAAACTGTTCTAATTTACATTCACACCTACCGTCTACTAGGGTTCCCCTTTCTCCACATCGTTGGCAGCATATGTTATTGCCTGTCTTTGGATAGAAGGCATTTTAACTGGGATGATATTATATCTCATTGTAGTTTTGATTTGCATTTGCTCTGATGAGCAGCTTTTCATATACCTGTTTGCAATTTGTATGTCTTGAGAAATACCTATTCAGATCTTTTGCCCATTTTTGATTGGATTTTTAGATTTTTTTTTTCTGTAGAGTTGTGTGAGCTCCTTATATATTTTGGGTTTTAATCCTTTGCCAGATGGGTAGTTTGCAAATATTTTATCCCATTCTGTGATTGTTTCTTGTCTCTTGTTGATTGTTTCCTTTGCTGTGCAGAAGGTTTTTAACTTGATGTGATCCTGTTTGTCCGTTTTTGCTTTGGTTGCCTGGGCTTGTGGGGTATTACTCAAGAAATCCTTGTCCACTCCAATGTTCTGGAGAGGTTCCCCAATGTTTTCTTTAAGTTTCATAGTTTGAGGTCTTAGATTTAAGTTTTTAATCCATTTTCATTTGATTTTTTTTATATGGCAAGAGATAGGAGGTCAAGCTTCATTCTTCTGCATAAAGATATTCAGTTTTCCCAGCACCATTGATTGAAGAGATTGTCTTTTCCCCATTGTGTGTTCTTGGGAGCTTTGTCTAAAGTGAGTTCACTGTAGATGTATGGATTTATTTCTGCATTTTTTATTCTGTTCCACTGGTCTATGTGTCTGTTTTTATGTCAGTATCATGCTGTTTTGGTTACTATAACTGTAGTATAATTGGAAGTCAGGTGATGAAATTCCTTGTTTTGTTCTTTTTCCTTAAGATAGCTTTGGCTATTCTGGGTCTTTCGTGGTTCCATGTAAATTTTAGGATTTTTCTTTTTTTCCCCCTTCCTGTTCTCTTTTTGAGACAGTCTTGCTCTGTTGCCCAGGCTGGAGTGCAGTGGCACAGTCTCAACTCATTGCAACCTCTGCCTCCCAGGTTCAAGTGATTCTCGTGCCTCAGCCTTCAGAGTAACTGGGATTACAGGCACCCGCCACCTTGCCTGGCTAATTTTTATATTTTTAGTAGAGACGGGGTCTTACCATGTTGGCCAGGCTGGTCACAAACTCCTGACATCAAGTGATCTGCCCATTTTGGCTTCCCAAAACACTAGGATTATAGGCATGAGTCACCACATGTGACCTAGGATTGCTTTTTCTACTTTTTCGAGGAACGTTATTGGTATTTTGATAGGGATTGCATGAAATCTGTAGATTGCTTTGGGGAGAATGGACATTTTAACAATATTGAGTTTTCCAGCCCATGAATGTGGAATATCTTTCCAGTTTTTTTGTGTCCTCTTCAGTTTCTTGCTTCAGTGTTTTAGTTTTCATTGTAGAGCTCTTTCACATCTTTGGTTAATTTCTAGGTATTATTTTTTCTTTTTTTGCTCCTTTCTTAAACATGAAAATTTTCACTAGTATTTAATTTTACTTGTAGCTATTGTAAATGGGATTACTTTCTTGATTTCTTTTTTAGATTGTTTGGTGTTGGCATATAGAAATGCTAGATTTTTGTAGGTTGATTTTGTATCCTGTAACTTTACTGATTATGTATCAGTTCTAATAGCTTTCTGGTGGAGTCTAGGTTTTTCTAAATACGAGACCATATCATCTGCAAACAAAGATAACTTGGCTCCTTCCTTTCCAATTTGGATGCCTTTTATATCTCTCTCTTGTCTGATTGCTCCAGCTGGGACTTCTAGTACTGTGTTGAATAACAGTGGTGAAAGTGGACATCCTTGTTGTATTCCAGATCTTAGAAGAAAGGCTTCTTTTTCCCTCATCAGTATGATACTAGCTGAGAGTCTGTTTTAATTATGTTGGGATATGTTTCTTCTAAACCCAGTTTTTTGAAGGTTTTTATTATGAAGGGATGTTGAATTTTATCAAGTGCTTTTTCAGCATCCATTGACATGATCATATGGTTTTTGTCCTTCATTTTGTTGATCTGATGATATATCAGATTGATTGATTTGTGTATGTTGAACTATCCTTGCATCCCTGTGATGAATCCTATTTAGTCATGATGAAAGAGCTTTTTAATATGTTATTGAATTTGGTTTGCTAGTATTTTGTTGAGGATTTTTGCATCACTATTCATCAGTGATATTAGCCCATAGTTTTTTTTATTATGTAGTATGTCTTTGATTTTGGTATACAGGCCTCGTAGAGTGAGTTTGGAATTATTTCCTCCTCTGTTTTTCAGAGTAGTTTGAGTATTGGTATTCATTCTTCTTTAATGTTTGGTAGACTTCAGTAGTGAAGCCATCAGGTCCCAGGCTTTTCTTTGCTGGGAGATTTATTATGGCTTTGATATTGTCGCTTGTTATTGGTTTGTTCAGGTTTTGGATTTCTTCTTGATTCAATCTTGGTAGGTTGTATGTATCTAGGAATTTATCCATTTTCTCTAGATTTTCTCATTTATTGGCATATAGTTGGTCATAGCAGCCACTAATGATCCTTTGAATTTCTGTGGTATCAGTTGAATGTTTTCTTCTTAATCTCTGATTTTACTTAGTTGTGTCTTCTTTTTCTTAGTCTGTCTAGCAGTTTGTCAGTTTTATTTTTTAAAAATGAAAAAACCTTTTGTTTCATTGAAGTTTTGTAAATTTTTTTATTTCAGTTTCACTTATTTCTGGTTTGATCTTAATTTTTGTTTTGTTTTGTTTTGTTTTGTATTTTGAGATGAAATCTCGCTCTGTTGCCCAGCCTGGAGTGCAGTGGCACAATCTTGGCTCACTGCAACCTCCATCTCCCAGGTTCAAGCTGTCTTCCTGCCTCAGCCTCCTGAGTAACTGAGATTATGGTTGCACACCACCGTGCCTGGCTAACTTTTTGTATTTTTAGTAGAGATGGAATTTCATCAAGTTGTCCAGGCTGGTCTTGAACTCCTGATGTCAAGTGATCCACCTGCCTCAGCCTCCGAAAGTGCTGGGGTTGCAGGTGTGAGCCACCACACCCACCCTGATCTTTATTATTTCTTCTTCTAATTTGGGGTTTGGTTTGCTCTTGCTTTTCTAGTTCTTTAGCATGCATCATTAAATGGTTGTTTATTTGAGGTTTTTTTTTTTTTTTAATGTAGGGACTTATAGCTGTAAACTTGCCTCTTAGTACTGCTTTTGTTGTATCCCATAGATTTTTGTATGCTGTGTTTCCATTATCATTTGTTTCAAGAAAATTTTCAATAATTCCATTTGTGACTGATTTCTAGTTTTAGTCCATTGCGGTCAGAGAAGTTGCTTGATATTATTTCAGTTTTTTTGAATGTTTTAAGACTTGTTTTGTGACATATGGTTCATCCTTGAGAATGATGCACGTGCTGAGGAAAAGAATGTGTACTCTGAAGCTTTGAGGTGAAATGTTATGCATGTATCTATTAGGTCCATTTGGTCTGTAGTGCAGATTAAGTCTGATGTTTATTGATTTTCTCTCTGGAAGATCTATCCAATGCTGAAAATGGAATGTTGAAGTTTCCAGCTGTTATTATATTGGGGTCTATCTCTCTCTCTCTAGCTGTAACAATATTTGCTTTATATATCTGGGTACTCCAGTGTTGGGTGCAAATGCAATTACAGTTGTTATATTCTTGCTGAATTGACCCCTTTATCATTATATAGTGACCTTTGTCTCTTAACAGTTTTTGTCTTGAAATCTATTTCGTCTGATATATGTATAGCTACTCCTGGTCTTTTTTGATTTCCATTGTCATGGAATATCTTTTTCCATCCCTTTATTTTCAGTCTATGTGTGTCTTTGTAGGTGAAGTGTGCTTCTTGTAGGCAGCTGATCACTGAGTCTTTTTTTTTTTAATCCCTTCAGCTACTCTATATCTTTTTCTTCTTTCTTTCTTTCTTTCTTTTTTTTTTTTTTTTTGAGACGTCGTCTCACTCTGTTGCCCAGGCTGGAGTGCAGTGGCACAATCTTGGCTCACTGCAACCTCCATCTCCTGGGTTCAAGTGATTCTCTTGCCTCAGTCTTCTGAGTAGCTGGGACTACAGGTATGTGCCACCACACCTCGCTATTTTTTTTTTTTTTGGAGACAGAGTCTCACTCTGTCACCTGGCACCAGGCTGGAGTGCAGTGGCGGGATCTCAGCTCACTGCAACCTCCATCTCCCAGGTTCAAGTCATTCTCCTGCCTCAGCCTCCCGAGTAGCTGGAACTACAGGCGTGGGCCACCACACCCAGCTAATTTTTTGTATTTTTTAGTAGAGACAGGATTTCACCGTATTGGCCAGGCTAGTCTCTAACTCCTGACCTCAGGTGATCCACCCGCCTCAGCCTTCCAAAGTGCTGGGATTACAGGCGTGAAACACTGCACCCTGCCCACTCTATGTCGTTTAATGGAGAGTTTACATTCAGTGTTATTATTGATGAGTAAGGGCTTACTCCTTCCATTTTGTTACTTGTTTTCTGGTTGTTTTGTGGGTCTTGTCTTCCGTCTTTCCTTCCTTCCTTCTTATCTTCCTTTTATTGAAGGTGGTCTTCTCTGGTGGTATGATTTTAATTTATTTTTTGTTTTTGGTGTATCTGTTGTATGTTTTTTGATTTGAAGTTACCATGAGGTTGCAAATACTATCTTATAACCTATTATTTTACACTAATAACACTGTTTGCATAAACAAACAAGCAAAAAGAAAACTAATAAAAACTCTACATGTTAACTTCAACCCCCTACTTTTTAACTTTTTGTTGTTTTTGTTTATATCTTATTGTCTGTGTCTTGAAAAGTTGTTGTTATTTTTGATTTGTTTGTCTTTTAGTCTACTAAAATAAGAGTAATTTACACACCAAAGTTACAGTGTTACTCTGTGTTTCTCTGTATAATTACTGTTACCAGTGAGTTTTGTACCTTGAGATAATTTCTTAATACGCATTAGTGTCCTTTTCTTTCTGATTGATGTACCCCTGTTAGCATTTCTTGTAGGATAAGTCTGGTGTTGATGAAATCCCTCAGTGTTTGTTTGTCTGGGAAAGTCTTTCTCTGTTTGAAGTATATTTTAGCCTCATATATTATTCTGGGGTAAACGTTTTATCCTTCAGCACTTTAAATATGTCATGCAACTGTCTCCTAGCCTGTAAGAATTCCACTGAAAAGTCTGCTGCCAAATATATTGGAGTTCTGTTGCCTATTATTTGTTTCTTTTCTGTTGCTGCTTTTAGGATTCTTTCTTTATCCTTGATCTTTGATAATTTGATTATTAAATGCCTTGAGATAGCCTTCTTTAGGTTAAATCTGCTTGGCATTTGATATTCCCAGTAGGACAAGTATCTATCACTACCTCTTTGTAATGGTGGATAGCTATACAAATTCTTCACCTCAGTCTTATGATTCTAGTAATTTTAAGTGTCTAAGTACCAGTGCTTCTTTGTGTAAGATGTAAAATATTCCCATAAGGCAAAGTTGACTTAAAACGTCTTACAAAAATTCAGTGGTAGTTATCATGTTCTTTCAAGTGAAATGCCTAACTTGATATCAAAATGTATTTGAAAAGTGTTTGGATATATCATTAATGATTTTTGTGGAGCTTTTGATTTTGATCAGAAATAATTTTAACTTGCCTAGACTTTAAAACTTGACATGGCTTTGGGAAGTGGAGGCAGGCAGATCACTTGAGGTCAGGAGTTCAAGACCAGCCTGGCCAACATGGTGAAACCTTGTCTCTACCAAAAATCTCCCCCCTAAAAATCTGGGCATTGTGGTGCGTGCCTGTAATCCCAGCTACTCAGGAGGCTGAGGCATGAGAATCATTTGAACCCAGGAGGCGGAGGTTGCAGTGAGCTGAGATCGCACCACTGAACTCCAGCCTGGGTCACATTGTGAGACTCCACTTCAAAAAACCAAACTTGACACAGGTTGTACAGAAACTGATTATTTTTGGTGCTGATCCAAGAGCAATGTGTTTTTAAATATTGTACATCATATTGTACATCTTGGATCTTTGTAGAGTATTTAGTATATTGATATATATTTTTATAAGGTGAGGTAACTCAAAATTTAAGTCTTAAATATTCTGATGTACTCATCTGTCTTCTCTACATTACCACAGCCAGTTACTTTAATTTTAAACCAGAAGAACTAACATATTAGTGACTTGAATCTTCATAAGTTAAAGAAAAAAAACACCAAAAAGCCTAGATGTTTGTCTTTTAGACAATAGATCATTTTTAGGAAAGCAGTTAGCTAGGTGTTTCATCCATGAATTTTGAATACTGCCTACTCTCCCACAGTTCAGCAATTCTGTGGATAGTCCTCCCTGATCAACATACATGTGATCTTTATTCTAATGGTGAATCAGTATGACCTTTAGACATTCATGCAACTACATTGTGGTTGAATAGATCATAGTATATCTGCTATCCAACTGGCTTTACCTGCCTAATCCTGCTGATTTGGGCACTGCTTATATAATCTCTTGAGTTCACAGGAAATGTTGATTTTCCAAGGTTCTCATTTTATACAAACCATAGAAAGGCAAAGTGATAAGGGAAGAGGAATTCTAAAAGTGGGGGGATGATTATTATATTGAGGCTAAAACCACACAGTGGCTCAGGCTTTAAAAAAAAAAGACACAGTATGGATAGTGACAAAAAGCTAATATGAACATTCAAGAAAATAAAGTGTAAGTTTTGACAACAAAAATCATTTCTAGGTTACTTATAATACCTAATACAATGTAAATGCCATGTAAATAGTTGTACTATATTTTTATTTGTTGTACTGTATTTTTTACTGTTGTACTGGCTTTTTCAATTGTTTTTTTCTTCAAATATTTTCCTTTTTTTTTTTTGCTCTGTTGCCCAGGCTGGAGTGCAGTGGTGTGATCTCGGCTCACTGCAACCTCCACCTCCCAGGTTCAAGCA
Source organism: Cacajao melanocephalus (assembly GCA_963573385.1). Taxonomy (NCBI): domain Eukaryota; kingdom Metazoa; phylum Chordata; class Mammalia; order Primates; family Pitheciidae; genus Cacajao; species Cacajao melanocephalus. The sequence goes on along the minus strand of CAUYLG010019424.1, from coordinate 11,787 downwards.
ATTCTCCTGCCTCAGCCTCCTGAGTGACTGGGATTACAGCACGTGCCACTATGCATGGCTAATTTTTGTATTTTTAGTAGAGACGGGGTTTCACCATGTTGGTCAGGCTGGTCTCAAACTCCTGACCTCGTGATCCACCTACCTCGGCCTCCCAAAGTGCTGGGATTACAGGCGTGAGCCATCATGCCCAGCCTTCAAATATTTTTAGTCCACACTTGGTCATATCTTCAGATGCAGAATGGAAAGCCTACTGTAATAGGAGGGCAAATTTAAGCATTCATATTTTAACAATACTTAATAGCTCACAATATTTAATGTGAGCTTATTTACATTTAGTTTCTTTAATCAGATCAAAAGGATGAGACTCTGTCTCAAAGTAAAAAGAAAAACAACAAAACAAGTTAATTCTAAGAAGAGTTATTAACTCATAGTAAGAAGATAAAAGTGTTAGGTAATGTGTGTAGAGCCAAAGAGACTTTCAGTCGACATTATGCCTAATGTTAAATGTATTAAGAACTTTTTAGGCTGGGTGTGGTGGCTCATGCCTGTAATCCTAGCACTTTGGGAGGCCAAGGTGGGTGGATCACCTGAGGTCAGGAGTTTGAGACCAGCCTGGCAGACATGGTGAAACCCCATCTTAAAAAAAAACTTTAGGCTGGGCGCGGTGGCTCACACCTGTAATCCCAGCACTTTGGGAGGCCGAGGTGGGTGGATCACAAGGTCGGGAGTTCGAGACCAGCCTGGCCCAGATGTTGAAACCCCATCTCTACTAAAAATACAAAAATTAGCTGGGCGCGGTGGCACACGCCTGTAATCCCAGCTACTCAGGAGGCTGAGGCAGGAGAATCGCTTGAACCTGGGAGGCGGAGGTTGCAGTGAGCCGAGATCGCGCCATTGCACTCTGGCCTGGGTGAAATTGTGTGACACCTACTCAAAAAAAAAAAAAAAAAAAAAAAAAAAAAAAAAAACTTTTTGATTCAGGAAAGCGTGAATTTCTTTGAACACTGTATAAACTGAACTTTGTTGAAAAGAATTACTTGGCTTGTTTCTGCTTCCCTTTTGTGTTTAGGACCTTTCTCAATTTTACCTATTCTTACTATAATTTAAAAGCCCTTTTTAGATCCCTTAGAGTAAAATAAGAGATATATCTTGGCTGATTACTAGAATCAGGAAGATTTTAGCTGATTACTTCACTGGCAATCTTTGATAGCAGCAACTTAAACTTGAGATTCCAGGCTTGGGTTCCTTTAAGGCTTAAAGCTTTCAGAAGTAAATGTACTTATTTTGTTAAGGAAATTCTTTCGAGATTGTTTTCATTAAATAATTTTCATTATATCTGAACATGGTTTTAACTTGCCAAATTTCCCTTCTTTCTTTAGTGTAAGTATTATTATTATTGTTATTGAGACTGAGTCTCACTCTGTTGGCCAGGCTGGAGTGCAGTGGCAACATCTTGGCTCACTGCAGCCTCCGTTTCCCAGGCTTTCAGGCTCAAGCAGTTCTCCCGAGTAGCTGGGATTACAGGCGTGTGCCACCATACCTGGCTAATTTCTGTTATTTTTAGTAGAGACAGGGTTTCACCAGGCTGGCCAAGCTGGTCTGGAACTCCTGACCTCAGGTAATCCGCTTACCTCGGCCTCCCAAAGTGCTGGGATTACAGGCATGAGCCACCACGCCTGGCCTAGTTTAATTACTTTTAGAGTGTGAAGATCAGTATTCTATTTTTGAAATTTAATATTTTTTCAATTCTGACAAATTCAACTATGGTTTATTTTCATTTTTAGGCCTCTAGCAATGTTAATTTAAACCTGAGAGTTTTAAACTATGTTGGAATAATGAATCCCATTGAAAATATAAAATGTTTTGAACTTACTTTCTAGAAAAATGTTTGCATATTCAAAATATTGTATACAGTGTTTCACTTTTCACAAATAATCCTGAAACTTATTCATATATTGTTTTTATTTTTGCTGTGGGGAGCGGAGTCTCTGTCATCCAGGCTGGAGTGCACTGGTATGATCTTGGCTCACTGCAACCTCTGCCTCCTGGGTTCAAGCCATTCTCCTGCCTCAGCCTCCCAAGTAGCTGAGCCTACAGTCATGTGCTACCATGCCCAGGTAATTTTTGTATTTTTAGTAGAGAGGGGTTTCACCGTATTGGCCAGGCTGCTCTTGAACTCCAGACCTCAAGTGATCCGCCCGCCTTGGCCTCCCAGAGTTCTGGGATTACAGGTTTGAGCTACCATATCTGGCCATGTGTATTGTTTTAAAAAAATGTTGCTCCTCTTTAGATATATTACTAGTATATTTTCATTTAGTTAACATGTCCAGTTCTATTCAGTTTTATTAAAATTGATTTAATATAGTGTTTAATTTGTATAACAGAAAGTTTCTAGATCCTCCATCTAAAAGCATTAATAAAATAAATCACATTTGTGCTAAGTGGATTTTTGGGAGAATGAAGAGTTTAAAGCAATGGCTATTTGTATGGCAATTATAGCAGTTTTTATTACTCTATGTTTTAAAAATTTAAGAGAGTCTTAGTAAAAACTGACATGATTTTGTGTTAGGCATTTTTTTAATGGATGTTATTCTTTTTAAAAATAATTTTATTTTTAAATTTTATTTTTTGAGACTGGGTTATGAGGCTGGCCAATTTTTGTATTTTTGGTAGAGATGGGGTTTCACCATGTTGCCCAGTCTGGTTTCAAATTCCTGGGCTCAAGTGATTCACCCACTTTGGCCTCCCAAAGTGAGGTGTGAGCCACTGCACCTGGCCTAAAGGATGTTTTCTTGAGTGATGGCTTTTGAATTATTTTTGGTAGGACTTGGAATGCTTTTGTGGAATGTTTAAGTGGAATGTTGGTTCTAAGTTTCGTATATCAGGGATTCTGGACCTGCCATTTGACTAGCCGCATACATTTTTAAGTTGAGGAGAACCAGAAAATCTTCCAGGAACTTTGAGTGCTGTAGACTCCTTTGGATTCAGTTTTTTTAAAGAACTGCTGGGGTCCATCCAATCTTAGAATGACTGAGGTTATAAAATTTTCTGTAGGTTTTTTTTCCTGCCCTGTCGGGTATCTTGTGATTTTATAGATTGCTGTCATCATTTTCTCCCTTGATTATCTTATCCAATATCTCATGGTTTTTTTTTTTTTTTTTTTTTTTTTTCTTTTGAGGCAGTCTCGCTCTGTTGCCCAGGCTGGAGTACAATGGCGCGATCTCAGCTCTCTGCAGCCTCCACCTCCTGGGTTCAAGCAGTTCTCCCTGCCTTAGCCTCCTGAGTAGCTGGGATTACAGGCACCCGCCACCATGCCCAGCTGATTTTTGTATTTTTTAGTAGAGATGTGGATTCGCCATGTTGGCCAGGGTGGTCTTGAACTCCTGACCCCAGGTGATCTACCTGCCTCGGCCTCCAAAAGCGCTGGGATTATAGGCATGAGCCACCACGCCCGACCCTCATGGCTTTAATATGATCCAATATCAGCACTTTACAGATGAGTCCTAAATCTACCTCTGTAGCCCAGACATGTCTCCTGAAATCCAGACTGCTGTCTTAACATCTCCAATTTGAATTGGCATCTCCAAATCAGTATGTTCACAACTGGATTCCTGTTGTTTCTTTGGAAATGTAATTTTTTCCTTCTCAGTTGATAGTGCAGTCTCTCGAAAGACTTGCACCCTTTCTTTATTCCTTTCTTTGTCTCATACTCCATGTTTAGTCTATTAGTATTGTTCCTCAGCCTTCAGAATATATCCAGAATTCAAATACATCTCACTGTCTCCACTGCTACCACCTTGGTCAGAGATGATACTCTTACCTCTTAGCAGATTAAATGTCAGATCCTAATCCCTGGAACCTATTACATTATTTGGAAAAAAATGTTTTTAGAGGTGTGATTCAGGATCATGAGGTGGGAAGATTATCCTGGTTGGCTCTAAATGCTATCACTTGTACCCTTTGAGAGAGAGGCAAAGGGAGACTGACACACACAGGAGGAAGTGATGTGAAGACAGGCAGAATTTGGAGTTATGCGACTGTAAGCCAAAGAATGCCCATAGCAACCAGGACTTGGAAGAAACAAGAAATGAATTTTCCCCTAGACCCTCTGAAGGGTTTGGCCTTGCTGATACCTTGATTTCAGAGCAGTAATACTGATTTCTGAATCTGTCCTCTAGAACCTTAAAAGAATAACCTTCAAACCATATAGTGTGAGGTCATTTGTTGCAGCAGCCATTGGAAATTAACACATTCCCCTGTTAAGGATTTCCGTCAAGGTTGTTGATTGTGTTTAGTGTTATGCTTGTTAATCAAAAATAATCCCCCCATCTTTGTTTTTCATGACACTGACTGTTTTTAATTTAAAGGCTCTAAGAATATTGTCTTGTAGACTATCCCACATTGTGGAATTACCTGATTGTTTTCTCATATTAGATTCACATTAAATATTTTTTGGCAAGAATACCATATAGGTGATGTTGCATGAAACATATTACTAATACAACTGCCAGAGCGATTCTTTAAGCATTAAGTCAAAGCACATATTTCTCTCTTCAGAAGTCTCCAGTGGCTTCCCCATTTGTTCAGAGGAAAAGCCAGAGCCCTCATGTGATCTGGCCATCCGTAACCTCTGGAGCTTTCTCTCCCTCTCACTCATTATATTGCTTTTGTCTTGCTATTTCCCAGACAATCTGAACACGCTCTTGTCTCAGGACCTTTGGTTTAGCTGTTCTGGTTGCCTGGAAAGCTCTTCCCCCCATGTATCTTTTGGTTCACTGTCCTACCTCCTTCATGTCTGCTTAAATGTCCCTGTGTCAGTGAGTCCTTTCCAGATGACTATTTTTAAAATTGGATTCGCCACCTGCTTCCCGCTGCTGATCCCTCACTGCTGCTTTACTATTGTGTTTTTCCATATCACCCTCTCTCATACTGTGTAACTTTTTTTATTATGTTTATTGTTTATTGCCTGCTTTCCCTACTGAATTTTCAGCACTATGGTGACAGGAATCTTTGTTTTGTTCCCAGAGTCATCCCATGATGGTATGTTCATAGCAGGCACAAAATAATTTGTTGGATGGATGAATACGAACAAAATGAAAAGGATTGGGAAGTTTTAGATGAAAATACTTTAGATGAATATATACTTCTTTGCCTTAAATCACAGTAGAGTCACAACTGTATTTTGAAATAACTTTGGATTTGCAGAAGAGTTCTAAAGATGGTGTAGAATTCCTGTCTACCCTTTACCCAGTTTTCTCCAAATGTTGTTAACATTTCACATAACAGTTGTACACTTATCAAAACTAAGAAATTAACATTGGAATAATACTATTAACTCCAGGCTTCATTCGGATTTCATGAATTTTTCCACTAATACCCTTTTTCTGTTCGACTGTCCAAGCCAGGATACTACATTGCATTTAGTTATGTCTCTTTAGTCTCCCCTCATCTGTGCAGAGACTACTTGTTAAAAGATTCTTGTGCATTATTTGCTTAGGTGAATATTTGATTCATTCATTCAGTCATTCATTCGTGCCTCAGCATTCACATGTGAATATTTCTAAGGGAAAGAAAGGTTATAAAACTTAGGAGCACTAGAATACATAGCCACAAGGTATTGTTGAAGTTTAGACAAGATCATAGGATTTGACATATTTTCTGGGTCACATGCAGAGTTTACCTAGTCTCTTCTCTCCTGCCATGAGAGCTTCCCAATCCTGTTCATGTCATTTGAAGAGGTGAATCCTAGCATAATCATTAACTGTTTGTGACTTTTAAATGGGTAAATGTAATTATTTCTGTAGTAGAATAAAGATGGGTTAGGTACCTGACTCTCTAATGCACTATATCGAACTCCTCCTTGTGAAGGAGGATATAAAAAAATTTAAATGAGTTTTTTACTAGCCTGGGCTCTAATATAGGTAGTATATAACTAACAGACTATAGTAACAACTGGTTTGATAGCACAGAGGAAATTATTAATGTTAACTGGGTGAGGTGAGAACTAGGGAGAAGATCACATTTAAACTTGCCCTTAAAGTATTCATAGTAATTTTTTAAAAAAATGTATTTGAGTCAGGTTTCACTTCCACTGCCCAGGCTGGAGTGCAGTGGTGCAACCTCTGCCTCCTGGGCTTAAGTGATGCTCCCACCTCAGCCTCTGGAGTAGCTGGGATCACAGGCACTTGCTGCTATACCTGGCTTATTTTTGTATTTTTTGGTAGAGAAGTTTCTCCATGCTGCCTAGGCTGGTCTTGAGCTCCTGAGCTTAAGCCAATCCACCCACCTCAGTCTCCCAAAGTGCTGGGATTATAGTGTGAGCCACCGTGCCTGACCTCATAGAATTTTTAAAAGCAGCTTGATTGAGATATTATTAACATATACGTATCAAATGCACCATTTAAAGCAAACAATTCAATTGCTTATGCATATATTCTCAGAGTTATGCAACCATCACCACAATACATTTTAGAACATCTTCATCAGCCCCAAAAGAAACTCCATACCTGTGTTAACTCCCCATTCTCCCCTTCACTCAGCTCCTGGCAACAAATATTCTTTATATCTCTGTAAATTTGCCTATTCTGGATATTTTATATAGAATTGTACAATATGTGTCTGACTTCTTTGCATAATATTTTCAAGATTCATCCACATTGTAGCACCTATCAATACTTCATGCCTATTTATTGCCAGATACTCTGTTTTGTAGAAGTATATTTTAGTTTTTCATTCATCAGTTGATGGACATTTAGGTTTTTTCTACTTTTTGGCTATTATGAATAATGCTGCTATGAACGTTCAGATTTTTGCATGGACAGACACATGTTTTCAATAATGTTGGATATATACTATGTTTAACCACTTGAAGAATTAGCAGACTATTTTTCAAAGCAGTTATTATTTTACATTCTTCCCAGCAATTAATGAGGGTTCCATTTCTTTACATCCTAGCCAACATGTGTTAATGTCTGTCTTTTCTATTTTAGCCATGCTAGTAGGTATGAAGTGGTATCTCATTGTGGTTTCAATTTGTATTTCCCTCATGACTAATGATGTTGCATCTTTTCGTGTGCCTATTGGTCATTTGTATATGTTCTCTTGAGGCATATAATTTTAGTAGATGAAGGGGACGGGAAGGGAACAAGAGAACAGGGAGGGACAAAGGCCTGAGAAATGGTGACAGAATCAGTAAAAGAGAGAGTGGGGGGCTCTCAGATGTTGGGAGTTAGGAGAGGACTATAGAAAACTGGGTCTCTGAGTTGATGTGTCAAGTCACACTGTCCTCTGCTTTAAGCTTACCTTGCTGAAATTTCTTTTTTTTTTCTTTTTTGTTATTTTTTTCTTTTTTTTTCTTTTTTTTTTTTTTTTGCTTAAATTTCAAAGATATTCCTTCTTTTGTAAATGTCACAGAGTATCTTGGCTAGCTCATTCAATTCATTCATTCCACCTTTAAATAATTATTGAGGACCTTTATTTATTCCAGGCCTTCTTGGCCATGTTAATAAGAGGGGCAGATCAGTGAGCAAAAAGAGACAAAGTCCTTGCTTTTCATAGAGCTTATTTTCTAGTGAGGATGACTTTGTACCAGTAAAAACCTGTCTTGTAGCCCGGTATGATGGCTTATGCCTGTAATGCCAGCACTTTGGGAGGCCAAGTCAGGTTTATTACTTGAGGTCAGGAGTTTGAGACCAGCCTGGCCAACATGGTGAAACCCCGTCTCTACTAAAAATACAAAAACTAGCCAGGCGTGGTGGTCCACGCCTGTAGTCCCAGCTATGGATGTGGAGGGTTTGGAAGGAGTAGGGACACGTCGGCTGAGGCAGGAGGATCACTTGAACCCAGAGGTTGCAGTGAGCCGAGATTGTGCCACTGCACTCCAGCCTGGGCAACAGAGCAAGACTGTTTCAAAAGAAACCAAGAAACAAAAAACCCTGCATTAAAGGCTGTCTTTATCCCAGCCTTTTAGCATTTGGTACACAAAGCTGGGTTTACTTTGTTTATGCTATTGATGAATTTATTGGGTTGGGTCATAGCCCTTTTCAGCTTTCATCTTTTTAGACATGTTTTATTTCTTCATTTTCAATTTTATTTATTTTTTTGAGACAGAGTCTCACTCTGTCGCCCAGGCTGGAGTGTAGTGGTGCAATCTCGGCTCATTGCAGCTTCTGCCTCCCGGTTCAAGCGATTCTCGTTCCTCAGTCCCTCAAGTAGCTGGGACTATAAGTGCGCACTACCACACTTAGCTAATTTTTATATTTTTAGTAGAGACTGGATTTAACCATGTTGCTCAGGCTGGTCTTGAATTCCTGGCCTCATGTGATTCTCCCTCCTCGGCCTCCCAAAGTGCTAGGATTACAGGCACGAGCCACCACACAGTCCTAGACTTATGTTTTAATCGTTAATAACTATCCCTCACACAACAGTAACCTGAATTTCCCCCTGGCATTCTTGTTTCTCTCTTCTGAGACTGTTGCAGCTGAAGTCCATTTTTCCACTATAGTTCATACCAACTAATGAAAAGCCTGATGAACTATAAAGAAAAGGTCACATGCATATTTTAAACATACTCCCTTGCCACGTGTGTGTGTTTTTATCAACCTTTTGTTTTAGGACCAGGGTTTTTTCTTTTTGGGGTAGGAGGTGGGACTTGTGAGCCCTGCATCACTTTGAATAAGGATTTACTGACAAATATTTTGTGGTCTTTCTTACAAAAACCCCACCTTGGCTAAGTTATGAATTCAGTATCATAGACAACTGCTTAAACAGGTTGGGAGTGGCTCTCAGTAAGCAAATTCAAGTAGAGGAAGCAGAAGTGCACTGGCCACGAACATTTGATCCTCTGGACGCCAGCCGTTATGTATTATAAGGGAAACAAAGCAGTTGTTCAGTCCATGTTGTTGGTGGGGGATTGGTTAGGAAAGCTTCTATATATTTCAGGTTAAATACTCTTCTGCTGTGTTCAGTCATCACACTGTAGATCCCTCTTTTAGAAAACTTATTTTACTATTCTGATTGTTTGTGAGTTTGTCTTCCTTGGGGAATTTCATAGTTTGAGGGCAGTAGTATACTCTCTTGTTGTATTTCTAATTCCCGCTATATACTTGGCATATAGTTATATATTGGATTTAAAAATGAATTAATTGACTAGAGACTCAGATAATTCAATAATATGACTAGGCTGACAAAAATAAAAGTTTATTGTGACTCCTAGGTTGCATTAGTCGTGTGTTGTGTTCAGAATAATTATACTACATTTATATTGTGCTGAATTGAGGTGACAGATTTTAAGATGCACATTGATTAATTGGAGCGCATCTCCCAAAATGTGCATTGTATGAGACAGAGACTGTCTGTTTTATTTACTGCTATATGTTTGGTGCTGTAATATAGAGTATTAATGCCTGGCAGACAGTAGGCTTAATGATTTCTTTTTTAAATTACTGAATTTGGGGCATTGGAGAATAGCATGGTGAAGCATCTTTACAGTTTCTTGAGAAATGGTAAAATGGATAGGATGTGCTTCCTTAGAAGAATAAATTAGTGAATATATCAACGAGTTTTGAAAATTTGAGACCTGGTTATGAGAAGAGAATGTGGTCCGCAATAGCTGTAGAGAGTAGGAATAGCCCAGCAGTTTGGAAGGCTAACTCAGGAGAATCTCTTGTGCTCAGGAGTTTGAGACCAACCTGAGAAACATAGGGAGACCCTGTCTCTGCAAAAAATAAAAATAAAAAAAGTTAGCTGGGTGTGGTGGTGGATGCCTGTGGTCCCGGCTATTTGAGAGGCTGAGGTGGGAGGATCGCTTGAGCCGGGAGTTTGAGGCTGTGATCATGCCACTGCCCTGCAACCTGGGTGAAAGAATGAGACCCTTTCTCAAAAAAAGAAAAAATAAGAATAAAGCAGAAATAGAACTAGGAGAGTAGAAGTGGTAAGAATACAGAATGTATCTTAAGGGTTTTGTTTTCTGTTTTAAGATAGGGTCTTACTCTGTTAACCAGGCTGGAGTGCAGTGGCATGATCACAGCTCACTGCAGCCTCTACCTCCCCAGCCAGGCTCAGGTGATTCTCCCACCTCAGCCTTTCCAGTAGCTGGGATTACAAGCATGCACTACTATGCCCAGCTGATTTTTGTATTTTTTGCAGAGATGGGTTTTTGCCATGTTGCCTAGGCCTGTCTCGAACTTCTGGGCTTAAGCAATCTGCCTACCTCAGCCTCCCATAGTTCTGGGATTATAGATGTGAGCCATTGTTACAGGGCCTAAGATTTTTTTTCCCCCTAATTATCAAGATTGTTATTTAAAAAAAGTGGGGGGGGTAAAGGTATTCATGAGATCAGTAGAATAGAAGGTAAATAATTTAGTAATGTAAAGAAAATTAATTTTTTAAATGAGATGTGAGATTGGGTTTAGACAGATTGTAAATTCGCCCTAATCTAGGCCCTGTAAACAGTAATCTCTTGCTTCTGTCTCCCAGGGTACTGATACTTTTTTATCAGTCATTTGTCATAAAAGTTGTATAGGTCTTCTGACTTTAAGAAGAAATATACATGATTTTTAAAATCTCTACATCCAGTTTGCAAGTTTAGTGGAAAGCAGGTACTGTATCTTATTACAGTAAAACAGTGTTTTTAAAGTGATATTCTTGAGAGAGATCCAAGATGGCCGATTAGCAGCAGCTCAGGATTGTACCTTCCAGTGAAAGCGCAGAGAGCGAGTGGACGCCGCACTTCCAGACGAATTTTTGTTGCCCACAGACCAGGAGATTCCCAGCAGAGGAGCCACACAGGTCACCAGCGCGACTTTTTTGGCCAGTGCGGCTGTTTTGCCAGTGCCCCGGCACGGCGCTTCTTGGTGCAGAGTATACGGGATGGGGTGCCCTTTGAGTCGTGCTCGGCTGGTCCCATCCCCACAAGGAGAACAGCAATTGGAAACACTGAGGATTGGAGTTTCACAGCAAGCATAGCTGAACCGGGAAGGTCCAGCTCTGTGGGGAAAGGGCATCTGCCAAAGGAAAACTAAGAAACAGAAGAAACTTCATCACCAGGCGGAGAGAGATCCAAGAAGGCCGATTAGCAACAGCTCAGGATTGTAGCTCCCAGTGAAAGTGCAGAGAGCGAGTGGACACCGCAATTTCAGACGAATTTCTGTTGCCCACAAACTGGGAGCTACCCAGCAGAGGAGCCACACGGGTTGCCAGCGCGACTCTTTTGGCCGGCGTGGCTGTTTTGCTGGCGCACCGGCACGGCGCTTCTCAGTGCGGAGTATACGGGACTGGGTGCCCTTTGAGTCGGGCTCAGCTGGTCCCATCCCCACAAGGAGAACAGCAATTGGAAGTGCTGAGGACTGAGAGTTTCACAGTAAGCACAGCTGAACCCGGGAAGGCCTAGCTCTGTGAGGAAAGGGCGTCCGCTGAAGGAAAACTAAGAAACCGAAAAAACGTCATCACCAACAAGCCGGACGTCCACTCAGACCCAATCTGAAAGTCAGCAATTACAAAGACAACAGGTGGATAAATCCACAAAAATGGGAAGAAACCAGTGCAAAAAGGCTGAGAACACCTGAAATCCAAATGCCTCTCCTCCTACAGGGGATGGTAGCTCCTCATCAGCTAGAGAACAAGGCCTGATGGAGAATGAGTGTGATGAACTGACAGAATCAGGCTTCAGAAGGTGGATAATAAGAAACTTCTGTGAGCTAAAAGAACATGTACTAACCCAATGCAAAGAAACTAAGAATCTTGAAAGAAGATTTAACGAAATGCTAACAAGAATGGATAACTTAGAGA